>CAUYPK010171838.1:0-65829 GCA_963574355.1 Loris lydekkerianus | reverse complement strand
CTTAATTAAATGTGCCATTAAATATTGTGGGTTAAATAGTTCAGTGGAATACAGTTCAGTTCAGCCACCTACCTCTTCAGCTCAGCCGCGACTTGTGGACTGAGCTGAAGCACCGCCCCCTCAAGCAGACGGCAGAAGACGTCTGGAGACTACGTGCATTTGATTAGGTGCGTGCGCACCAAATCAAATAACCTGTATGACCCGAGTATAAGCCGAGTTTGGGATTTTCGGCACAAATTTTCAGCACAAAAACTTGGCTTATACTCGAGTATATACGGTAATTCAGAGTCTCATTTGATTATTGGATAGCATTTGCTAAGGCAGTAAACATATTACAACTCATGTGTGAAATGCAAATCAAAATCTCAATTAAATTCCATTTTATACCTTCCAGATTGGCAAAAATAAAAAAGACAATATCGAATATTGGATAGGATTTAGAATAACTGGAACATTTATTCACTGTTGATAGTAGTGTAAATCACTACAACCACTTTGGAAAACAATTTGGCATTATCTGCTAAAGCTGATATGCCTCTGATCCAAAAGTTCCTTTCCCAGGTGTATTCTATGAAGAAACTTTTGCACAAGTGTACCAGGAAAACAAGTCAAGTGATGTTCATAGCAGCAAAAAGATAGAACTAACCCAAATGTCCATACGTACACACATGGGATGAGTTATAGTATAGTCATACACTACTGTACCTAAAAGCAAAGAGAAAGCTTGTGGCTCAAATAATATTGAATTTGCTCTTGTGTTAAAGCAATATATGAAGAGCTTAGCGAAGTTTAGTTCGAATTGAGAACATCAGTGT
The DNA here is from genome assembly GCA_963574355.1 of Loris lydekkerianus. Classification (NCBI taxonomy): domain Eukaryota; kingdom Metazoa; phylum Chordata; class Mammalia; order Primates; family Lorisidae; genus Loris; species Loris lydekkerianus. The sequence continues at coordinate 65,014 of CAUYPK010171838.1, read as the reverse complement.
GAAGGCATCAAATGGATAAAATCTCAGAAACACAATCTTAAGAGAAATAAGAAAATCACAGAGAAATATATACAGTATGATTCCATTTATATAAAGTCAAAGATGGGGACAATCAAAAAATATCTTGCATAGAGATACAAATACCTGGAGTAAAACAATGAAGAAGATGAAGTGAAAAATGATCACAAAATTCAGCAAGATGTTGACCTCTGGAGGGGGAGGGAAGAGGTGATTTGGAGACTTTGAAGAGTGTTAGTTATCCCTTCTCTTACACTGAGTGGTACAGTCAGGTATATTAATGTTATCACTCTTCTTATAGCTTACATATATGCACTCATGACTGCCACCTGTTAGCATGTTTTAAAAATACATCCTCATTGTGGTGTCATTATAATCTGAAGGTTTTTCTATAGATTCAGCTTGTCTGTATCGTTCATATACTTTGGACTATAATTACTGCTTTTTAAACTCAGCCTCTCATGCTCAGTAGAGTGGTCTCTTCTTATATTGTCTGCCCAGAATCTGTGATCGATAGCCTGTAAAATGGTCCCCAATGATCTCTGCCTCCTGGTATTCCCCTTCCCTTATTCATGGGCTGGACCTAGCAAATCATTTCTATCAAATGGAATATGGCAAAACTGGTATGATATCCCCTCAGAGATTAGGTTACAAAGAGTCCACGCCTTCTGTCCGAGGTGCCTTCTCTCACCTATTCTGAGGAAAACCAGTTGCTGTGTTGGAAGCTGCCCTGTGGAAACACTTTTGTGTTAAGGAACTGATGTCTTTGGATGTTATGGACTGAATATGTCCCCCGCAAAATTCATATGTTGGCCAGGTGTGGTGGCTCACACCTGTAATCCTACCAGTCTGGAAGGCCAAGGCAGGTGGATTGTTTGAGCTCAGGAGTTTGAAACCAGCCTGAGGAAGAGCAAGACTCTTTCTCTACTAAAAATAGAAAAAGTAGCCAGGTGTGGTGGTGGGCACCTGTAATCCCAGCTACTCAGGAGGCTGAGGCAGGAGGATTGCCTGAACCCAAGAGATTGAGGTTGCTGTGAGCTATGATGATGCTGCGGCATTCTACCCAGGGTGACAGAATGAGACTCTGTCTCAAACAAACAAGCAAACAAACAAAAAAACAAAAAACAGTGCATATGTTGAAGCCCTTACAACCAATGTGATGTTATTTGGAGGGGGAAACTTTGAGAGGTGGGGCACCAGTGATGAAATTAGTCTCCATGTAAGAAGAGGAAGAGAGACTAGGGCTCTCTCTTTCCACTATATGAGGACCCAGCAAGAAAGCAGCCACCTGCTAGCCAGGAAGAGGAACCAAATCTGCTGACACCTTGATGTTGCACTCCTCACCCTCCAGAACTGTGTGACGTTACTGCGTGTCGTTGTAGCCACTCAGTCTAAAGTATTTTGTTATAGCAGCCCAAGCTAACTCACACACTGCCCAACAACAGGCCAGATCCTAAGGCCTGCCAATGCCCACGTGAGTGAGTTTATAAGCAGATTTCTCCTTCAGCTGACCTTTGAAATAACTGTACCATGGTCAATGCCTTGATTGCAGCCTTGTAAGAAACCTTAACCCACAGAAACTCTTGGTAGTAAATGTTTGTTGTTTTAAGTCTCTGAGTTTAGAGATAATTTGTTAGCAGAAATAGGTAACTGATAGAGGATCTCTTTCTTTTTCTGAGATCTATTGCCCTGTTTGGCCGAACTATATCCCCTTCACAGCTTAATGCCTTCAATGTAAGGTGAGAATGGGTGCTACCAGCTTATGTGATTCTTTCTTCTGAGCCATAGTCAATGAGTGGGCATTTGCCCCAAGCTGCCCCAACTGTAATACCTAATATAGACATTGTAGGTTGCCTATTCAAGATCGGTTCTCCTTTTCTCTCTCCTAGTAGAACCATACTTGTGAGGACAGTCAGTTAAAGACCAATAAAGCTAATATACAGAGAGAAGTGGCAAAGAAAAACCGAGAGGTGGTGTGTTCTGGACTTGGAGCCTCTACAGAGGAATCGATCAGTCTGGCCTTCTGGCATCATCTTAACTCTTTCCAAAATCAAGATATCCCAGAACTAACTTGCTTTTCCCATTCCCAAATAATCCAGCATTATGCACATTTTAGGAAATGTTAATACTTGGTTAAAAAAAAAAAAAAAAAGTAACTTTTTTTTTTTTTTTTAAGAGTCTCACTTTGTCACCCTGAGTAGAATGCCGTGGCATCATAGCATAGCTCATAGCAACCTCAAACTCTTAGTCTCAAGCTATTCTCTCTCCTCAGCCTCTCAAATAGCTGAGACTATAGGCACCTGCCACAACCCTGGCTATATTTTGAGAGATGGGGTCTTGCTCTTGCTTAGCTGGTCTTGAACTCCTAAACTGAAGTAATCCACTGCCTTGGGCTCCCAGACTGCTAGGATTACAGGCATGAGCCACTGTACCTGGCTAACAGGGAAGCGTTAATAAAGGAATTTCTCCCCTTAGATGTCACTCTGTGTTGTCAATTTTGGATTGTAAACATGCTGAATTTGGGATTGATTAAAATGTTAAACTTAGGCAGTGCCTGTGGCTCAAAGGAGTAGGGCGCCAGCCCCATACGCCAGAGGTGGCGTGTTCAAACCTAGCCCCAGCCAGAAACTGCAAAAAAAAAAAAAGTTAAACTTAGTGAGGTCACATCCTAATTGGACTATACCCAAAAACATGTTCCAGGACAAGTCAAAGGTCCAAGCATAAAGTCACCTGCAGATGGGCAAAAAATCAGGTGATCAGTAGTGGCTGGCTGGCAGTCTGTTCCTAGAGGCAGAACTTAGAATCTGTCTAGATCAGCCTGGCCTCACCTGTCTAGATCAGCAGGTGACTCATTAGACATGCCTTGGCATGGACTTGAGCAGTGAACAACAGTGGAAGTGGGGTGCTCCTAACGTTGCCCTTTGAGATTCTCTGTTGAAGATATCACAGAAAATAGATCAAGATGACTTTTACTCATATATTGTTAGAATATAAAGTTACATTTCTGAAAGGAAACTTAGCATAGCCATAAAGAACTTAAATATGGGGCAGCGTTTGTGGTTCAGTGAGTAGGGCGCTGGCCCCATATACTGAGGGTGGCAGGTTCGAACCCAGCCCCGGCCAAATTGCAACAAAAAATAGCCAGGTGCTGTGGCGGGCACCTGTAGTCCCAGCTACTCAGGAGGCTGAGGCAAGAGAATCACCTAAGCCCAAGAGCTGGAGGTTGTTGTGAGCTGTGATGCAACAGCACTCTACCGAGGGTGACAAGGTGAGGCTCTATCTTTAAAAAAAAAGGAAGAACTTAAATATGGTCCTTTTTATTTTATTTTTATTTTTTTAAGACAAAGTCTCACTATGTCGCCCTCGGTAGGGTGCTGTGGTGTCACAGCTGACAGCAACCTCAAAGCCTTGGGCTTAAGCAATTCTCTTGCCTTAGCCTCTCAAGTAGTTGGGATTACAGGCGCCCACCACAGGTCCAGCTATTTTTTGTTGAAGTTGTCATTGTTGTTTAGCAGGCCCAGGTTTCAAACCCGCCAGCCTTGGTGTATGTGGCTGGTGCTGTAAGCACTGTGCTACAGGCACTGAGCCTTATTATTTTTTAAAACCGAGACAGAGTCACTTTGTCACCCTTGGTAGATTGTGATAGCATCATAGCTCACAGCAACCTCAAACTCCTGGGCTCAAGTGATTCTCTTGCCTCAGCCTCCCTAGTAGCTGGGACTACAGGCACCTGCCACAATGCCCAGCTTATTTATTTATTTTGGTTTTTGTTTAGCAGGCCCGGGCGGAGTTCGAATCCACCAGCCCCAGAGCATGTGGTTGGCACCCTAACCACTGAACTATGAGTGCCCCCAATGGTCCAATTTTTTGACTATGTAGTTAGAACCTGCCCAATCAGTTGGGTGATTGTAGATGCAAGTAAAATCAGTCAAATTATCTTGAGAAAAATTAAAAGTCTAGGCTGGGCATGGTGGTTTGTGCCTGTAATCCTAGCACTATGGTAGGCCAAGGCAAGAGGATCACTTGAGCTTAGGAGCTCAAGACTAGCCCGAGCAAAAGCGAGACCCCATCCCTACTAAAAATATAAAAAAATGGCTGGACATTGTGGCAGGTACTTGTAGTTCCAGCTACTGGGAAGGTTGAGGAAGGAGTGTCACTTGAAACGAGGAGTTTGAGTTTGCTATAAGCTAGGCTGAAGCTATGGCCCTCTAGCCTAGGGCAAGAGTGAGATTCTCTTTCAACAAAACCTAAGAATCTATACAGACACAAAACCCCAGGAAAGTCTAAACATCCCAGCCTGGGGAGGTGCAGACCTGGGAGCAGCTATGGGTTTCTGGATGTGCGACCTACCTCTACTCACAGTACTTAGCTGCTCCTCTCTGCTCTGGTTTTCCCTTACCATCTAACTGCTACTTACTGCATTCAATAGCCTCAGTCATTTGCTGGCAACCCCACCTCTTCTCTTTACTCTTCGGAGCATAATCTGATTGGCAGATTATTTTTCCAACTATGTAAGAAAAAGGTCTTAGCCAGCCTATGGATTGGCTGCCCTCCCATAGCCCAATTAGGTGAGGCTAAGAAGGTACAGCCACACAGCCCCTCAGTATGGTGACCAGTGGTGGTGACATTTTTCCCTATAAAAGACAAACACTGACATCTCTAGAAAAGGAACCTAAGGAAAAGAGTCAGAGATGAGGACTAAGGCACGTTAAAGTGCTCTTTCATCATACATCTGCACAGTATCCAACAACAGAGTAGTATGATAATTATGGGCTGGCTAGGTGTGCAACAATGCCTAGCTGATACATTGACTTTGAAGAATATTGAGGAACAGTAGGAAATGCTCACAAATTAATATTACATGAAAAATAGGCTACAGCACCTGATGTACAGTATGCTCAGAATTTCAAAGAAAAAATCATACATGTACTATTTTTGTAAGGAAAAGTTTTGTGTTGTGATAACTGGCGGTATGAAAGTTCATTTGGGCTAGACGCCTGTAGCTTAGCGGCTAGTGCGTCAGCCACATATCCCGGAACTGGGGGTTTGAACCCAGCCCCGGCCAACCAAAAAATAGCCGGGCATTGTGGCAGGCGCCTGTACTCCCAGCTACTTGGGAGGCTGAGACAAGAGAATCACCTAAACCAAAGAGTTGGAGGTTGCTGTGAGCTGTGATGACACTGCACTCTATCGGGCAACACAATGAAACTCTGTCTTTAAAAAAAAACAAACTTCATTTGGTCATACAGCTTTCAAATGTTCCTTAAGGAACAGATACTATTTTTATAATCAGGGGAAATGCTAAACACTGATGTGCACATTTCTTAATTTAACCAGGCCCGGGGCGCCCCGCCCCACTCCCCCGCCTTCTGCCTCACCCTTCCCGCTCCTCATCCCACTCCTCTTTGCTCCCCTCCGTAGGAGGTACTTTTCCGGATTGTCCCCCAAGTCGCTTTTCTAGCCCCAAACCGTACGCGTACGCTCTGAGGGCTCTAGCCATACCAGCGGCCCCGCCAGGCCCCTGGGGCTCCCCAGGACGCAGAGCACCACTTCCCGGGACGCACGCCCTCTGCGCCCCGCCTGTCTCCTTCCGGTCGGCTCGTGGACTCTGCCCCGCAGGTCTTCCCGCGGCATGGCTCCGCTGCGCTTCTCCGCCAACCTGTCCTGGCTGTTCCCTGAGCTCTCCGGCCTTACTGCGCGGCTCGGGGCCGCGGGCAGCTTCGGATTCGAGGCCACTGAAGTGGCCTGGCCGTACGCGGAACCGCCCGAGGCGCTGGCGCGCGTGGTTCGGGAAGCGGGGCTGAGGGTGGTGCTGATCAACACGCCCCCGGGTGCGCTGTAGGATTGGGGACAGTAGGGGGTGGGGGAGTGCGCAGTTCCCGAGACCCGGGCTGAGGCCCGTTCTTTCCGCAGGAGACCAAGAGAAGGGGGAAATGGGGCTAGGAGCTGTTCCTGGGAGACAGGCGGCCTTCCGAGAGGGACTGGAGCAGGCTGTGCGTTACGCCAAGGATCTGGGTTGTCCCAGGTATCCCTTTGTCCTCCCAGCCTCTGAGACCCTTGACCCTGCCGCAGGTTCGGAGTCGGGGAGAAGACTAGGCTAAGTCTGAGTTGCCCAGAGGACTGAGAGCACTGGCCCTTCTCTGCCGGTGGTCCCTATCCTTTCTAAAATTGCCTTTTGTGTTTTGTCTGTCGTGTGTGGTTCTGTTTGCAAATCTTTCATGCTTATCCCTGCTGAGATTCCATGCTGGGAACTCACTCTGTCCAGGGAGATAGCGAAATACTTATACCCAGAAGTCCAGTCAAGGTCTGGCCTACTCAAGGAAGCTGTGGAAGTAAACACCTAATCCTGTCTGCATCAGAGAAAGCTGCTTGCAGGCAATGCTGCTGGAACTAAGTGTTGAAAGGAAGGGGCATTTGTTTGATAAGCAGGAGGTAAAGAGTATTCCAGACAAGGATGCTGTAGCCAGAGGAAAGAGGAGGCTTGAGTTTCTGAGGCTGGAGATGTAGCCTACTGGGGTTGGAAGGGCCTGGAATGTCTGCTTGAAGCTGGATGTGGCTTAGAATTGATGGGAGGAAGTGAAAGGCTCAAAGTGGGGCTGATCAAATGTCAAGTCCTGCAGAGGCCAAACAGGCTGAGGAACTGGCAAGAGGGGATCATTACTGGTGAGTGGTGAGGACAAAACTCCAATGGGAAGAGGCTAAAAAGTAGATGCAAGGACAGGAAGTAGAGATGGATGGCGAAGAATACTTGAGAAGGTCCAAAATAACTTTAGAATCGAAACTTTAGCTGCTATCAGGTTGAGAAGGACCAAGGGGAAAGAGTGGTTGAAAAGTACAGCAGGCAAGAGGGATGGGTTTGACCCAGACAAGGTATTTGGAAAAGGAGTTGGCTTAAGGCTGTTACGAAAGTGTCTCTGAAGGTACTGGGAGGCCTAAGCATAGTGACCCAGGTGGTAACTGGATTGGAGACCTGGAGTGAGGGCTGACACAGTCAGGGGGCACAGAGCTAAACTAGTGAAGGCCTCCAGTCCTGTCCTCCACATAGGATTCACCTGATGGCTGGCCGAGTACCACAGGGAGCTGATCGAGCAGCAGTGAGGAGTGAGATGGAGACAGTTTTTCTGGAGAACCTGAGGCACGCAGCTGGGGTTTTGGCTCAGGTGAGACAGATGGAAACACACAGACATACATACCTGTGTGTGTGAAGGGGGCACAGGTCAAAGGGACTGGTGAGGGTCTTGACCTGTGCCTCCTGGGGACAAACTTTGGAGAAGCTCTGGTCACAGCATCAAATATGGTGCTAGGAGAACCTCATGGGACTGCTGGAGCCCATCAACACCCGTGTCACTGATCCCCAGTACTTTCTGGATACACCCCAGCAAGGTAGGACCTTGGCCCTGGGCTTGCCCCTATCCTCTTTGGTCCCTGTGCTCTCCTAAGTCTCACGGCCTTGGCTTCTTCTCCAGCAGCAGCCATCTTACAGAAGGTTGGAAGACCCAACCTCCAATTACAAATGGTAAGTGTGAGGGGAACTTCACAGAGGGGCCCTTGTGTTCCAGATAGTGGGAGCCTGAGGGGTCTCTGACTGTAGTACTCTCTTCCCCCTAGGACATATTCCACTGGCAGATCATGGATGGGAACCTGACAGGAAACATCCGAGAGTTCCTGCCCATTGTTGGTGAGAGGGTCCCTCTCTTGGCAACTTCCAAGTCTTGCTATGCTGCTCTCTAAGCCTCCTGCCCTCTCAACTCCCACATCTGTCCCCAGGGCATGTACAGGTGGCACAGGTTCCAGGCCGAGGAGAGCCCAGCAGCCCTGGAGAGCTGAACTTCCCCTATCTGTTTCAACTGCTGGAAGATGAAGGCTACAGAGGCTTTGTGGGCTGCGAGTATAGGCCTCAAGGTGAGGGGTAGGGTGAGGCTCCAGGGGTGGCCCTGGAGAAGGGAGCCCTGAAGGGTCAGGTGTTGGACAGAGGCTGTTTTTCTTCTTGTGGGGTGAGATGCCACTGCCTCTCTCCCTGAAGGAGACACAGTGGAAGGCTTAAGTTGGCTACGTTCATACTGGGACAGGCGGGGCCGCGACAGGCTGGCCAGTGAAATCCTGTAAACCACCCCCCTGCCTCTCTGAGACAGTTCGAGAGCATCCCGAGTCGTCCTCTACATTAAAGATAACCTGCTGAATGTTTTCATGTCTGTGTTATAGGGGGTGGGGGTGGGAGTGGGGAGGAGATAACACATAGTGTCTAACACTTCAGTCTCACTGGGTTGTTTCCCTCCTGTTGAGAAGGGACATACAGCTCATGCTCAGATCCTCCACTTGGTTGCCAGGGTTGCTGTGGAGACAGGAGAGCTTTGGAGGCCACCTCCTCACTTATTGATGAGAAACCAAGGGTGTGAGAGCAAAGAGACTTAACCGTAGTTATAGGTGCCTCACAGGCAGAGTTGAGATTGAAACTAAGGTGTCTTATCTCAAGGGTGGCATCTATCAGTAATGCCCCAGTGGGAAATGAAGACCAGATGGCTCTGGAGGGGCAGGTGGCTGACAGCAAAGCCTGGGGCCAGGAGTCAGGCAGGGGAGTCTGGGGGTGCCTGCCACCTGGGGTCAAGAATACTTGGGACTCTACCAGGTGAGCGGAAAGGAGGAGCCATCCTTCTGTAAGGGCCCAGAGTGGTCTCAGAGAGTTGGCCTGATCCTCTGAAGTCCTGGATTGGTCAGCAGCTATGAGTGTTTGAGGAGGACAGTCCCTGATGCCAGGCTGGGGCAGCAGACCCCCAAGACAGAATCACAGAGTCTTTGGTGTTAGTCAGTGTCTGTGCATGCCAGTCCTGCCGCAGGTGGGCAATCTTATAGATACGTGATCTGAGGAAGAGTGACATACGGTGGTTTGCTCCCTCAGAGGAGGCGGGTCCAGAGAGTGAAACAGGCCGTGTTGATGACAGATTCCAGGTGGTGGTAGGTGGAGACCAGCTGGGCAGGAGGGCTCCCGCTGTCCTGGGGCTGTACTGGGAAGGGCTCTCGGAACACCACTGTCAGGGACTGGGCAATAGGGTGTGGTGATGAGAGGAGGACATGCATAGGGACAGGAAGCAGGCTCAGGGAGAGTGGGCAACCCAACCTCTGCAGGCTCTGGGGTGGAGCCTTTGGAGTACAGCTTCTCACTAGGCTGACAGAAAAAAAAAAAAACAATCTGCCCCTATTCTCACCGTCTTTCCCAAGTGGGAGTCCAGAAACACGAGTACAAAACAATCAGTGAACTTCTGATTCAGTACAACCTGCAGCAAAAGACGACATGAGAAAGTGACTGTGTCACCTGTGTAGGCACAGACCCTCTGTAAAGCTTTGTAGGGAAAGGCCTACTTCCATCACCAACTAACCCTGCCTGTGCCCCAGGATCACTCAGGACCATGTCTCCAAATTGAACCTCAGCCTCATCCTCATCCTCATCCTCATCCTCACTGGTCTGCCAGCCAGGCTATTTGAGCAGCACCTGATGAGGGTCACACTTGATTCATGAGGCCCTGCACAAAGCCTGGCAGGCTGAAGCCAATCAATGACAGACAGCTGTCTAACCCTGGTGCAACCACTCCCGGTCCTTGGTCTCTTATCTCTGTGACTGCTCCTAGGATCGTCCCCTTATGTTTGTCAGCTCCCTGGTGCTCAGCTTTGTGATCCAACCTGGGTAATTTCTTCTCCCGAGGCTTCAGATAGCACCTACTTACATGGCTGCTAGGTATCTGCCCTAAACTCTAAAGCCTGATGCCCACACCACACACCTTGTGGACAGTGAAGGTCCACACACACCCCAGACTCAACTTACGCCAAGCTGGACATGTTGCCCTTCCCCCAAACCCACACCTGCTCCAGACTTCCCACCACCCCAGGAGCACCCCTGCCCACACCCACTGACACTCCTGCAGCCTTATCCTGACTGATCTCATCTTCTGCAGATGACCCCCCTACACCCTAAGACACACATCTCACAAGCACTGTGCTGCAGGACCCCTCACCAGGCCCCAAGTCCTATGTTCTTATGTGAAGTCTTTCTAGAACAGCTCCTCTCCTAAACCTCAGCCCTTGCTGGGCCTATCTCTTTAGTCTTTCTTAATTCCCCATGTGTATGCCCATGACCATAGCTTTTTTCTACTTTTATTTTTTGTTTTATTTGAGACAAGGTCTCATTCTTTTGCCCAGGCTGGAGTGCAGTGGTGTCACCATAGCTTACAGCAATCTCAAGCTCCTAGACTCAAGCAATTCTCTTGCCTCAGCCTCCTGATTAGCTGGGACTACAGGCACATGCCACTCTGCCTGGCTAATTTTTCTATTTTTTGTAGGGGTGGGGTCTTGCTATGTTGCCTAGGCTGGTCTTGAACTCCTGGCCTCAAGTGGTCCTGCTACCTCAGCCTCCCAAAGTGCTAGGATTGCAGGTGTGAGCCACCATGCCCATATTCTCTACTTATCCTTTACAGCAATGCTTTCAAATTTTAATGCGCACAAGGATCACCTGGGGAGACTGCTAAAATTCAGACCCTAAGTCAGGAGTCTGGGGTATGGCCAGAGTGTCTGCCCTTCAGCAAGCTCCTTGGTGATACTGATGCTGCTGGTCTGAGGACCACACTTTGAGCTTTCTGGACTCCAGCCTCTGAGACCAACGCCGGAGAAGTGCTGAGAGCACCTTGGCTTGTCAGTGCCACAGCTTGGCCTCAGGATCTCAAGCCAAGATCTGTGTTCTTGGTGAGTCTTTGAGGGTGGAGCTCAGTTACTTCTCGGCAAATCAAAGGCTGTGGGCCTGGTGAACAAAGTGTTTTCCATCTGTCTGTATAGTCCCATTCTGTCTAGAGCAGAGCTTGTTCGGTTAAACTGAGGGGAGACATCTATCATCTTTGATAAGGATTTCTGCTGTGTTTCCCCTTTCAGCCAAAGGTCAAGGAGACTTACCAGGTACTGAGTTCCCAAGTCTGGGCTCTGGAAATGGCGACAGCTCTGGGGGAAGCGACTTAGGAGAACCTTGATCAGGCTCTGGTACCAGGAGACTGTCATGGACAGGAAGCAGTCCTGGGAAAGGGTGCACAGGCCTGAGTCTGCTGCTCTAGTCACCTCTGAGACTTCTGTGCCCTCCATCCTGGCAGTTAACCCACAGTCCCCTACCAGTTGAGGGTCAATGTCCCCAACAGATTTGGCATGGACTGCTTCTAGGAGTTCCTCCAACTCTGCCAGGGCCAGGCGCCCCCCTAGCCGCAGTCGATCAGGCCCTGCTGGCTCTAACAAGAAGAGGCGCTTCCAGAGGGTGTCCCGTCGGCAGTGCCCTCCAGCCAGCCGTACTAGCTGTGCCAGCTGTGCCCGTGCCATGCCCACCTCTGCAGCCAGGGGTGGGAACAGAGGAGCTGGTCCAGGGGCTAAAGTAAGCCCTGAACCTTCTCCTGGGCTATCAGCTGGGCTCCCAGGAGCCTCTGGTTCAGGAGGCAGTCTGGGTGGCTTCCGGAACCGACGCATGTCAGCAGTGAGTCTAGGAAAGAGCTCTCGTTGGCTGGTGAGCACCACGAAGAACTGGAGCCTGGGTGGGGAGGAGGGCAAGAGAGTGGTTGTCACAGTAAGAAACGCACAGGGCAAGAGCAGGGGCAGGCTGTGAAACAGGCATGTTCCAGGTGGGGTTTGCTGACCGCAGAACATGCCGCTCAGCCTCTCCTTGCTCCTCAAAAGGTACAGCAAGGTGACAGACAAGCAGAGACACGTCAAAATCATCCTGGTGGCGAAGTCCCTCAGAGTCCAGGTAGGAGCCGGAGCTGTGCATTGAGGTTGGGAAGATGTCAACTCTGAGGTTCTAATAAAACCAACCGCACCCCTTCTGCCCAACTACAAGAATGGCTCCAATTTCAGCTGCCCTGGACAGTGCTGGATGCCCCTAGGCATTACCTGTGCCACGCTGACACCAGGGCATATTCATTATGTTCTGGGCCCCCTGGCCGGGCCATACGCAATGGCTTCATGTGGTATGAGCTGGCATGGTCAGCTACATAGTTATACAGTTGGTGGGCAGCGATGAGTGGTGTAGGCAGTTCCAGTGTCCCTGAGGGGCAAGTTATACGAGATAGCTGACACTAAGGCTGGGACAGACACACTGATCTGGCAGGGATGTGGAAATGGGAGTTGCCAAAGCACTGACTGGCAGGCAGAGTGGGGAGTGCCTGAGTTCCTGTGAAACACTGAAATGGGACAAAAGTAGCCCAGGACAGACAGCAGGGGACACAAGACATGGGGCCCAAATGGTGATACAAAACAGACCATGAAGAACTTAAGACAGACATAGGACAGAAACATGGGGACATGATATTTGTGACATGAGGTGATTGGCAATATGAGACCACCTGTTTTAGGTTTGCACCATGGCCAATTCCTTTGGGGGCTCACTGGCTTATCCTTAGACACTGACCTTGGTAAATGTGATTGCGGCCAAAGTGGGGGCCATCAGGATGGTGGGCAAGGAAGTGTCGCAGGAAGGTGGTGAGGTGGTAGCCATGCCGCAGCACCAGGTGGGCGCCCAGCACATGCTGGTGCACAAGGCGCAGGTGGAAGTCATAGCTGAATGAATGCACGTGCATCAGATCCCGCACCTTGTCACACTCCTCTGTGAACAGCATGGACAGCTGGGGAGGTAGCAGCAGGGGACCAGGTTAGGGTGTTGGCAGCACAAGCTACCCAGTATACATCTTCCTCTTTCCATAGGACAAGAGAGCACAACAGACGCCACCTGCTGCTATGGGCCCAGCAGAACCCCTCTGCCAAAAACAGTTTGTATGGGAGGCTCTCCTAATTCTATTCTAACTTCTATATACCATCTTGTAACTCCTGGTTTACATGTAACTATGGCCATTTTGGGAGACTGGGCCTTTTTACTCTGTATCCCAGATTCCACTAGAGTGTAGCACAGATGCTAGGTGACCACAGGCCATGCCAGGCACTGTGCTGGACTGCTTTCTGCCTTGCTGCAGAAAAAGCTGAAAAGGTGCTAGACCACCCACAGGGTTAAGACTGGTTGCTGGTGTGATCACCGCCAGCAGGGTGAGCACTGACATAGCCAGGTCACACTACCTGGCTAATCACCTGACCAGACCACCCACTGCATTACTCTTACTATCCACCAGGTGGGTCCAGGGACATAGCACACGGGGGTACATGGACTGTGACTCAGCCTTGTCCCTACCACATACCTGAGAGTTGACAGCCTGCCCCATTGGGATCCGGGAACATTCCAGGGCAAACTGTTTGACACAAAAGTAACAACCCTAATGGGAGGACAAAAATGAGGTCAGAAGGGCAAGAGACAGGTGGGTCTGGCTCTCCCCACTCAGTGTTCTTCCTGTCACCTGGAAAGCCAGCTCCATGAGGATGATGCCCCCGGGCAGTGCCCGCTGTAGGTGGTAGGTGGTGACCAGAGAGCTGGTGCTCTGAAGGAAAAAGGAGGCAAGGATTGGGGGCACAAAAGCCTTGAATCAGTAATGTGGAAGTCCCTTGGGTCCCTGATTTTAATGGTGTCAGTCTGGGATCAATGACCTCAGTATATCACTCAGGGTCACTGATCTCAGGTCTTGAGGAAATAATTCTGCATCGGTGATATGGTAACTAGGGAATCGCTAACTTAACCACTATATAACAACGAGTTACCTTGGGGCTCCCATCAGTCTTGCTCTTAGGGCAGGAGAAGGAACCTCGACCCTCAGTTCCAAGGATAGCCATGGCCCGCAGCCTGCTGGTGCTGCAGAAAAGGAAGAGAGACAGAGGATGAGGTAGGTAAGTGGGTGAAGGATTATGGCTGTCAGACCCAGAATCTGTTTCACATGGAATTGTTTTGCAGGGGAAGGGAAGGACTTGCCCAGCGTCCCAGAGTGAGTGAGTGGCAAGGCTGGGCTGGAGTCCAAGTCTATATTGCAGGGCAAGACTCTCTCCACAGTAGCTACTGCTTCATGGGGCAGGAGAGACCAAGTTTCTTAAATAGTGAGAAGGTATGTGCAGGAGAAGAGAGGGTGATGAATGTCTAAGGAGATGCTTGATGTTAGGTTAGGCACTTTCCTCTAAGGCAGCAGTTCTCAACCCACAGGAACTATATTAAAGGGCTGCAGCATTAGGAAGGTTGAGAACCACTACTCTAAGGGGAAAAATGGTTCTCTTTTTGCTTAGGGCAGTGGTTCCCAACCTTCCTAATGCTGTGGCCCTTTAATACAGTTCCTGTGGGTTGTGACCCACAGGTTGAGAACCGTTGGCTTAGGGGATGGCAGTTCGAGGGTTTCATAGGCCTGCTGCTCTTCATTTCTTACCTCAGAGACAAAGGAAGAGAAGCAGGGAAGGGAACAAGGACCCAAGAGAAGGGGTCAAATCCACTTCTCACACCAAGGGGCTAGAAACCAAAGCCTTTGGCAGAAGAAATGTCCCATTTAATCTTCAAAGGGATCAGGACAAGACTTAAGTAGTGATTGGTGATCATTAAAGATTGGTGAGCAAGGAAGGCCTCACTCTAAATTTTGCTCTAGAAACACTTTTTAACCCAGTATCTCATTTTAAAAAAAGAGTTCATATTTTGAGGAAAAACATAACTGAATGGCAAGTAAGCAAACTAAGTTTTTTAGAGACGCTCCCACAGCTGGGAACTGGCTGTCAAGCACAGCAAGCCGGCCTGGCCACTGAGACATGAAGCATGATGGGTCTCAGATACAGGCAAGCCTTCTCTTCCTACTGCCTGGAAAAGAGAGGGAAGCCTGGGAAGTGGAGAGCTGGTTACAAAACACAAAGGAACGAGAACTGGCTTTTTGTATCAATGGGGTATCTTGAGTAGGGAAGAACTACATTTTACATTTACAAGCTTGAAAAAGTGTCTAACTGAAAATAAAGAAAATGCCTTAATCAACACAAATCTGAAGACACAAAAGTAACTAATGTCAATAGATCATTTGTCACACATAATCACTGCGAAGTGGCTGGGAACACACAGCAGGGGCCATAAAAACGGGAATCTGGGATTTTATATAGGATGGAAAAAATGGTGGTAAGAGTTGTCCTTGAGCTCAAGGGAGATGGAAGGTGGTGACAGAAGGGCTGTCTATTTCCCAGTTCAGAACTGTCAGTACGGATAGTGGTTGAACATGACTAAGAACAGGCCAATGAATGTTATGCAAGTAGGCCCAGTGTGAAGACTTGGGTGAGAAAAGGACTTTCTTGGGCCAGGAACCATTACATCTCAGGAGAGGTCAGTGGCATGATCAGGACAGGAATATTAAAAGTTGGATTCAAAATCTTAGGAGCACGTGTAAGATTCACACATGGACGTAAGCATCCAAGTCATGTGTGGACATGAGCTCTGTGAGAATACAATTCATGAATTCCATGAAGTTCACAGGCTGCATGAAAGTGTCCAAGACCCTCATGTGCCTGTGTGCTAGGTGGGTGGGATAAATACACACAAGTCTGAGTAGTCAATGTGGGACCCTGTGAAAGGCCTGTGGGGTCTCATCTGTAGTCAAGCGGAGGAGGAGGAGACAGAAGGGAAGGGGATGGACTCACCTGCGGGCAGGTGAGGGTGGCCGCAGTGGTACCAGCACGAAGCCTATGTTCTGCAGATACTGCACATACTGTTGTAGGAAAGCCACGCTCAGCTCCTTCAACCAAGGCTCTTCTCGGACTCCTGGTGGAGGCACATCCAAGGATTCGCAGCTTGCTGGGGCCTCTCGGCTCCCAGACCCTGATTCAGGGCGATGGCGCCGCTGTGAGAATAGAGATTAAAGGCTCTATCAACTGTCAACAACCATCCCCCCACCACTGCTGAGAGTGGAGGAACAGAGATCACTGTGGAGATCTCACAGAAGAAACTTGGAAGTCTTGAGCCTCACCTGCCCCTCAGGGAGCCCAGCAGTCTCTGGGGGTCCATGCAGCCAGGCAGCTGGGTCAAACAGCAGGGCTGTTGCACAGTAATGCACCAGGCGGGACGACTGCTTCAGGGTCTCCAGCTCCCCAGCCTGGGAAACAGGGCAGTGAGCCCTGGAGCAGTGTCAGGGTAGGGTCACAGGATCCTTGTAGAGGATGCCAGGTGGGGTCACATCTTGGGGTCACTCACACTGATGGGCATGCTGGCTGGAGCAGAACGCTGCTGCCAGGTTACAAACAGGTTCTCCATCTTCATCTGGCGCTCCAGCTCTGGGGGTTGGATGCATTTATAGCCAGGTGCTATCAACCCTCTCCTTTTGACTCCCCACTGCCCGGTCTAGTACCCTCACCTCTGCGCTCTGTCATCTTGATCTCCAGGAACTGTTGTCCATGGTAGGTGACTGGGTCAGGGGGTCTGGGCATAGGACCAAGTGTGGAATTGGGGCGGACAGCCGTGATATCCCTCAGGGCCTCATCGAAGGGGAATGTGTCCAGGGGAAGGGGACCCCCACCACGAGAGGACACACTCAGCCAGCCCTGCTCACGGCTTAGTGGGGGGCTTGCACTCCGGATGAGGGTCTCCACTTCCATGGTTGGCAACAGGAATGGGTTTGGCTCCTGAGAGATGGGAGTATCACGGTGGATTTACAGACTCTGCCCTCAGACCCTCTCCTACCCCATGGCTTTGTCTCTCAGACTCTCCCTTCCTACTAACTCTGCCCTCAGACTGTCCCATCTCCCCTGCTTCTGAGCTGGCACTTCCTTTAAGTGACCCCTCAGAAACCAGAGCTAGAGGAGGGAGGCAGGGCAGCAGGCACCTTTTCATCTCGCCCTGGGAAGTCCAACTGGCCATAGTGATGGAAGAGTCCAAGCTTCTGGCTGAGCAGGCAAAAGATGAGATGGGCCCGTGCATTCTGCCACTGCACAAGGCGAACTAGTGCTCGGCCCAGTGCTGCCCCCAGGTCTGGAGCCCAGTTGTAGGTCAGTAGCTGTAGCTGGGGGTCAGGGGTCAGGGTCAGTGAGATCACAGACTCCCCTCCCCCCTTAGACTCTGGCCCCACATTTACCTTCTTATCCACTATCTCTAGTAGCAAGAATCTCTGTCGGGGAGCATTTCGTCCTGAGCTCCCATCACCTCCTGGCTCGAAGCGCTGCATGGCTTTAGCAGCTACAGGGTAGAGTAGGGGCACAATGGGAGTCTGGGGGCAGCCTGCCATAGATCCAACCAACCCCCTGCAGAGTCAGAGACCATTCCATTGGTCACTCTGAACCCACCCTCCCCTAGGACACCCCCCTCACCCTGCTGGGTTGGTCTCCTCCACTGTAAGAAGTTCCTTCCCAGAAGTAGCAGATGCCGCTCAGCTGCTGGGCGGGGAGCTAGGCCCAGCTGCCCAGGGGAACAAGGACTGAAGATCTCTGGCTCCGAACTCCTATTATGAGGGGTGGACAGAAGGGAGCTATCCTTGGCACCATTCCCTAGCCCAGCCTTTACCTCCCTGGGCCTAACTTCCACCTCTCTTAGCCCAGCCTCCATAGGTTTGGCTTCCTCCCATCCAAAGGCCCAGCTTTTAGGATGTTTAGGGAAGTTCTCTTCAATTCCTTGAGACCCAAACTCACAAATGCTGCTCAAAGACACGGACACTGGTGTCTCCAGCCATTGAGGTCACCAGAGTGGTAAACTCAGACAGAATGGATGGAAGGAGGAAGCGGGACACCATGTGGGTGGAGCTTCTGGACACTGATGAGCAACCTAGAAGGCAGAGAAGTCACTGTGGGGCTGCAGGATGGAGACCATGCAGGGAGTCTGAGGATAGGGGTGCAGGAGGATGGGTTCTCACCAATCTGAACCATAAACTCCATCCAGTGCCGAGTGACGAGAGCTAACACAGGATGCAGGGTCCCCACCTCACCCTCTTCTAGCTGTATAGTCCGGCGTCTAAAAGAGAGCCTCACATCCGTACATGACACATGTATGTTTATTCAAAACAACACCCACCTGTGACTTCACACTCATATCCTCCCAAGACACACACCACAACACATACACACCTTTGTCTTTGTGCTCCGGAATCTGGGCCTGGTGCCTGCTCGGTTCCACCAGGAGTCCGAACACTCTCAGTTTTGTGACGCCTCCGACCCCGAGTATCTTCTGGCCGATTGAGGACAATGTCATCGGTTGTTTTGGGGGAACCCAAATCTCCACATTCTGTTTTACTCTGGGGGCAATGCAGAGAATAAGAGCTATGGGGAGGGCGAAAGTGTGGGAGGAAGAGGCACTGTGGGCAGTAATGAATTCAGAGGACTTGGAGGCCTGGGTTCAGACCCTGGCTTCCCTGAGGGCTAAGCCTGGGGCAGGTTACTTAACTTTCCTGTGCCTCATCTTCCTCATTGGTAAAAGCTCTACTTATCTTGCCAGGTGTTAGGAGGGTCTGATGAGGAAAATGGAAGTAAAAGTACTTACTAAGTTGAGGCTTTCTACCTTGGCAAGAATTTGCCATATTCTGCAAATTCTCATCCAAAGGACAGAGAAGTTTTTTGTTTTTTATTTTTTAAGAGATGAGGTCTTACTACGTTGCCCAGGCTTAAGTGCAGTAGCTATTCACAAGTATGGTCTCAGCTCACTGCAGCCTTGAACGCCTGGGTTCAAGGGATCCTCCTGCCTCAGCCTCTCAAATAGCTGAGACTACAGGCATGTGCCACCATGCTGTGCAGGACAGAGCAGTTTTACATAAAAGGAGATCTAAGACAAGGCCTACAGGGGATTTAGGAACATGGGGGAGTGTAGAAGAGCTAGGAGCCAGACAGAAGGGTAGATGCCAACTTCACTGCTTCCTCCCATTACCAGCATATCCCAGAAGCTACGGCGGCCAGCCTTGCTGGGTGGAGTCACAGGCTCCCCAGGGACAGGGGCAGGGAGAAAGGTGCTAGCTCTGCCTGTAGAGGTCTTGGTTTCCAGTGACCCGCTCCTCAGACTTCCTGTGGATACCAGACATCACATACTCTCATTACTGATTATCAATCCCCATTCCAGACAACTTCACCTTAAGACTGGTCTGAGTGACTTGCCACCTACTCTACTTGGGAGTGAACAACAATGTATGGAATTGACAGTGTGCAGCTGTGCGTATCTGCAAGTTCCTGATGATACAGTCCTCTCTAAGTGGGTGGCCAACTACACTTGCTTTGCCAGTGTATCACCTTGATGATGCACAGATAAGGTCATGTGCAAGTGTGATTATTTATTTCTCAAGGGGCCTCTGTCATGCTTTCCTTGAACCCAACCTTTCCACTCTCACCTGCTACACTATCCTGCCTGGCTTTGTCACATTTTCTGGACCTGTATACCTGGAGGTGTGTCCTCTGTACACAGTGAAGCTGGCAATAAGTGAAGCTCCATGATGGCATCAGCCAGGGCCTGGCGAGCTGCTCCCCGGAGCTTCTCTTCCAGCTGCACGATACTAATGTTCCCCTTTTCCCACACATCCAGCCGAAGCCGTGGGCCCCCATTCTGGGCTAGAAGAAAGAACAGAGGACACTTGAGGGTGCCCCTAGATCCTACTCTACTTGCCTCCTGCAGCATTAACTGAAACCCACCAGCTTCTGACCAAGTTACCCCACCTGAAGGACTGTCTGGCATGACTGGGCAGCGAATGACCCGAGTCTGTTGCTCAAATTCCTCCTCTCGCAGTAGGTCACATGGCCCCGGAGAGGATGGGGGCCACAATGCCAGTGAAATGGGGGCCCCTCCTTCATCCACAAAGGCTAGAGTGATGCAGGCGACCCCTGGGTAGACATCCACAGGAGGGTTAGGTCTAAAACTCACAGAACTCTGCTCCCCCCTCAGTTTGCGAGGCTGGAAAATGCCCTCTCAGCCACAGCATGGTAGTGCCACTAGTAGTGCCACAGGCCCGTGCCCTGTACCATACCTTTGCCCCCAGTGCCCTGTCCACCAGGCTTGTTATACAAGTAGATGTCCAAGTCAGGGAGGCCACCCTGTGATGGGAGTGGATGCTGGGGAGAGAACAGCCACAGAGCACTAAGACCAAACCAATGAACAAAACCCTTGGGGACCCTGGAGACGGCACCTGCAGTGGGGGATGAGGTGCAGGTATACAGGACACTGGTAGATGACAAAGGTGTGTGGGGAGTACAAGAATATATAGGTCCGTGGGCAAAAAGTACATATGTAGGAGGTTATCTGTAGGAAACAATTTCGCAACAGGGTGTGCGTGGGCAGGGTACACAGCAGCAGGGGAGCACAGGAGTGTAGACAGAGGTGAGTGCAATCTCACTTGGAAGTGGTTCCGGCTATTGCTGTCTGTGTACTTGGGTGAGTGCAGAAAGATGAGCAGGTTCTGCCGTAAGTACCAGGCCAGGGCAGGAAGCCAGCGCCTGCTGGAGCGGGGCAGGGCCAGATGCAGCACCTCTGAGGGGAGACTTCCAGGGGGCTGGATGAACTGCATAGTGGGAAGAGGAGGTCAAAGCTGAACACAATTTCCAGGCGGCTGAGCCTTGGAAGGATGTTGGAGTCTGGGAGGGTGCTGACCTCCACATCGGCTGGTGTCAGCTTACAGTTCCGAACAAGCATAACCGTGATGACATCCAGTGTAGCCTCATCCAGGCGCCGACGCAGAACCCGCACTAGCTCATCTGTGATCTCAGGACCTTGACATGGCCATGGTGGGAAGGTGGGGACACTAGGAGATCCAGCTACCCCCACAGCAGCCCTTGCACCCCAGATGCACAATCCCCTGCATACCGGAGGCGGTGCTACAAGTGCCAGCTCTGGCGGGAGCCAGCATTGGGTTCTAGTTCTGCCAAGCCACTCACTGTATGACAGTGGACATGTGAGTTTTACCTCTTAAAGCCTCAGTGTTCTTATCCATAAAATGGGAATTATAACAGCATTGCCCTTATAGGCGTGTTGTAAGGATTAAAAGACAAGTTATGCTGTCTTAACCTAAGACTCAGTAAGCATTAAGTGATCTGTAAGTCTTAGCTGGAATACCTAGCTGCCTACTGGACACCTAAGGCTCACTAAATTGAACTTACCCTCTTCACCTCAAACCTGCCCCTGCTATTAGGGTAGAGGTACCCTCAGCTCTCCACAGTCACCCCAGCTCCTCTTCCCAATACTGTACCTCAATCAGCTACAAGTTTTACCCACTAAACATCATAAGAGTCTATCCTTTCTCACACAGTTCCTACTTGAGCAAAGCCCAGAGCATACAAGGACTAGAGAAGAGGGCCAAGGGCAGAGCAGCAGAAGGCTCTAAGAAGTCCCACTGGATTCTGGAACCTCTTCTGGTCACTCCTTTCTCCACCTCCTCATAGTCCTTACCTGCCTGCCCTACACCATGTACCAGCAGCTGGATATGTCTGTCCACTTGGCCCACGGGACGAGCAGCATCTGAACTGCGGCTGGAAGCCATGTCTAAGGGAGAACGAGGACCCTACAGGGACAACTGCGGTCAGGGTCCAGCTCCAGGGAGCACAGGACAAGGGGCACATAGGGGTACTGGGGAGTGGAAGTGATACATGCCGAGGCTTCCTCAGAGTAGATGGGCTCCTGGCTTCGGGACAGAGCTAGGGAAGGGGGCAGGGCATCCCCTTCCCATGGCTGGTCACTGCAAGATGTCTCCAGGAGCCTGTGAAAGAGTGGCAAGGTCTCTGTACATGCCTACTCCCAGGCCACCCGTGACTCATGCTTTACCTCACCTTCCCAGGGTCCCCATACCGAAGATAGTACACAGCCTTCGTAGCTCGCTCCTGATAAACAAACATATTTTTCCGGTTCACCACAGAGAAGGCATTGAGCACAGAGCGTAGGGCCTGGATGGCTGTGGGTAGGTAACATGGGCTCAGGAAACTCCCTTCTCCAGATCCTCCCATGCCGCTACCTGGCCCTTGTGCCAATCACATACCCCGGGAGACTCCCATGCTGGGCCCCATTTTGAGGCGGGAATGAACTCGAATCACAGTTCCCCACACAATGTCACAGGAGAAATGGCCAGGGACAAACTGCATTGTGGCTGCTAGGTATCCTCGGGGTGCACAGTTCTCATCGGCAGCATAATCTGGGGAAAGGGACAGGACACACAATCCTCTGAACTGGACTACTTGTCCTCACACCCTGTCATAATGCACGTCAGTGGCACTGTTGAAACGGTAACGACATTTTTTTTTTTAAAAAAGGGTATGCTGCTATGCTCAGCAGCTGCAGAGTAGGGAAAAGTTAGATCTCATGCTTTGGAGGACAGATATCCCAAAGACCCTAACGGTATGGTAGTACACAGACCCCCTAACCACAGACCAATGGCTTCTTTGACCCTTTTTGGGTTTCCAGGTTAATGGGGAACGTTCTAGTAAATCAAAGTGGCAGTTTGGTTTTCCAGAGAAGCTACTGCCAGGTGTGAGCAGCACACAGGGTACCAAGGAAGCTGTGGAGTTTCTATGTAGAAACTTTGGAACAGAATGCTGGTTGCTAAGGGTTTCAGGGGGAAAAATCTGGACAGACTAAAATCAGGAAGGGATATGTCTGGATTCTGACTGGTCCTACTGCTCTGGCTGCTGGAAGTCATTTTGAAGTGAAAGTATTTGGCTGTCCTTGCTCAGCCTCAATTTGCGGATGACGCGTTCAAACCATGGGAGTCCACTAATTACGGGTTTCTGCTTTGATATGGGGATGTGTTGAGAAAGATGCACTTTTCTGGAAAAGTCAGAAACGTCTGGCTACAGACTTGCTGAGAAAGTTAGAAATAAGAAGTGGTCTGATTTTACTTTTAAAACAGAAGGGAAAACTGCAAAGGATGACATGATTTAGCTTTTCCTCCATGAGCTGGGATTAGAGATCACCAAAAGTAGGAGGAGGGAACAGAAATGTCAAGACTTCAGTTACTATTGAGTAGATTATCATGTTTCTGTACCATGCCCAGAAATCCCCAAGGGGTCCTGTGCCTGCAAGTCTGGAGGGAAAGCCAATCAAAAGACCAATTCTACCAATTTCCTCAATGGCCTTTCTTGCCATATCTCCCTAGCTCTTTCTGAAAGTCTCCTTGAGATAGTTTTGGGACCCTTTGTGCTCTGACCTGTCTTCTTGAGGGCATGCCTCCCTCTACCTGGGCCTCTCTTGTGACTCAACATGATCATCTTTTCCCTGGACAGGGATAAGGAGTCCAGGGGAGTGAGCACAAGGCCAGTTTGCAGGCTCCTCCCCTCTGGTCTTTTCTCACCTGGGAAATGGCTCTACTTGTCCTCACTCCTCTCAGACTCCTCATCCTTGTCAGGGAAAGATGATCTTTTTGGGTCACAGGACAAGGCCAGGCAGAGATAGGCCCTTCAGAAGACACATCATGGCCTGGTGCCCTCTCAATTACCTCTTGTCTCCTGTATTCTTCAGCTTCTCCCTCTACTGGCTCTTTCCCTGCGGAATAGACATGCTCAAGTCCCTACATTATTTTAAGTGGATTTTGAAAAGTCCCTTCCTTGCCCCCATCTGTTTTAGTCACTGTCATTCTATTTTCTCTTTCCCTTCACTGCCAAGCTATTTGAAAGAGTTGTTATTCTCCATTCCCTGTATCTATCCTTTCTTTCACTGTTCAATTTCATCTGGTTTCTATTCTCATCTTTCTACTGAAACTACTTTCATGAAAGTCACTTGATGAGTACACAGCCAAATCCAGTGATCTTTTTCTATCCTGTCCTCCTTGCTCTATTGCTTGGCACTAATGACCAAGTAACAGGAACTCTGTTCTCAGCTCCCCACCAAAGTACTGGAGGAAGGAATGGGCAGCAGGCAACACTCTGTGAGGGAAGCTGCTGGTGGGACCTCACCATCGCTGGACAGTAGGGCCCGCTGTCGGGAGTGGAAGGGGGTCTCACTGCGCCACAGATCTTCTTCACTCTCGGCCACCAGAAGAGAGTTACACACGTGACTGTCATGAAGGTCCTGAAGAAGCAGTCTCTGGGAGAAGGAGCGAGCTGTCAAGGAACTGAAATATCTCCTTATAAGCGGGTGGAGGTGGTCAGGGGTGCTGAAGGGCCAGAGAATGTTTACTTTCATGGGGGTCAGAGGTCAGAAGGAACATCAGCCACCACTGGTAGGTCAAAGATGGTGTCCCTGAGTCACAGAATTCAGCGCTCTTAACAGTTAACTCCTAACACTTGTTCTTCTTTTTGCCAGAATCTGTTCACTATCCTTCAGGTCTCTGATCAAAATCACTTCCTCCAAGAAGCTCCCCCTGACACTTCAGATGGTCAGATCACTATAAGATGCTCTCACAGCAATCTCTACTTACCCTTTGTACAATTCTTCCCAATTGTAAATGAAATACTTTGTGTAATTTAGTTGTTCAATGGCTATCTCCCCTGCATTCTATACAAGCTCCACAGAGTTGGTTTCCCTCTGTCAGGTTCATTATTACATTGCTGATGCTAGCACACTGCAATGAGGGGGAACATCTTATAGTTACTGGGAGGGTGTGAGTGAGTAACCTGCTATTATCTGGGTTGGTTGTGGAGAGCTCCCTAGTTTGCGGGGAGTTGGGGGAATAACAGCATCCCACTAATGGCGGGGCAGTCAAAGGAAACTTCCCATAGTTATTGCGGAGTCTGAGATGGACCATTAATTAGCCTCTAAAAGTCCTATCTCTAGAAGCTCTTCCCTCATCTGGCCTGTGTCTCAGGGCCTGGACAGCCTTGACCCGTACCTGGTTGACTTCCCTGCAGATCTCCCCAACTCGCCTCACCAGGAGCTGCTGCAGGTGGCGACACTCGGTGCCTGGACCCCCATCCTCCCGAATCAGGCTCCTGGGAAGGAAAGATGGATTTAACACAGAACTGCAGTGGGGAAGGAGTTGTATGTATCATGAAGAGAAGGGGAGGTCACGGAGCTGGGGCCGAGGGCAACCAAGAAAAGGAAGTAGACTTTAATAAAGGGAAGTAAACCCGATGGGAAATGGGAAAAATGGAATCCTCAAGAGCTCTATGCTTGCCTCAGGAGCTCCCCCACTGGCAGTATTCAGAGGCTTCTGTGCAATACGACTCTTTTTTTTTTTTTTTTTTGTAGAGACAGTCTCACTTTTTTTTTTTGTTTGTTTGTTTTACTTTGTTGCCCTCGGTAGAGTGCTGTGGTATCACAGCTCATAGCAACCTCCAGCTCTTGACTTTAGGTGATTCTCTTGCCTCAGACTCCCAAGTAGCTGGGACTACAGGCACCCACAACGCCCAGCTATTTTTTTGTTGCAGTTTGGCCGGGGCTGGGTTTGAACCTGCCACCCTCAGTATATGGGGCCAGCACCCTACTCACGGAACCACAGGCACCGCCCGAGAAAGTCTCACTTTATTGCTCTCGGTAGTGCTGTGGCATCACATAGCTCACAGCAACCTCCAACTCCTGGGCTTAGGCAATTCTCATGCCTCAGCCTCCCGAGTAGCTGGGACTACAGGCACCCGCCACAATGCCCAGCTATTTTTTGGTTGCAGTTTGGCTGGGGCCGGGTTTGAACCTGCCACCCTCAGTATATGGGGCTGGTGCCCTATCCCTTGAGCCACAGGCACCGCCCAAGTAGCAGGGACTACTGATGCCCCCCTTCCCCCCCAATCACAACGCCAGGCATTTTTGTTGTTGTTGTTGTTGTTGTAGTTGTCATTGTTGTTTGGCAGGCCTGGGCTGGATTCGAACCCGCCAGCTCAGGTGTATGTGGCTGAAACCCTAGCTGCTTGAGCTACAGGCACTGAGCCGCAACTCTCTTTTTGTTTGTTTTCTCTTTCACACAGACCTTGTGATTCTTCTAAACAAAAAAAAAAAAAAAAAAATTTATTTATTTCTTTTTTTTTTTTTTTTTTTTTTTTGAGAGTGTTACCCTGGATAGTAAGCTGCGTTATCCCCAGGGCTTACAGCAAAACCACCTCATACTCTTGGGCTCCAAGTGATCCTCTTGCTTCAGCCACCCGGGTAGCTGGGACTATTGGCACCTGCCACAATGCTCAGCTATTTTTAGAGAAGAGGTCTCAGTCTTGCTCAGGGTGGTCTTGAGCTCCTGAGCTCAAGCAATCCTCCTGCCTTGGCCTTCCAGAGGACTAGGATTACAGGTGTGAGCTACCATGCCCGGCCTGCACCTTTTTTATTTTCAAATCTTCTTTGTCAGAATGGTGGTCTTTCTTTCTCAGTTCTACCCTTCCACTACTCACTCCATCCACCCTCAAGATTAGAAATTTAACCAGATGCCTAGGCATGAATACTGACTCTGCCACTTACTAATCATGACTTTGGGAGTATTTAACTTACCTCTGCTTGAGTCTCTTCATCTACACAGTACAGATAATAACACTTTGTAGGGTTGTTACACAGATTAAATGAGCTGATTCACATCAAATTCTAGAACAGTACCTACCATACAGTAAGCATTTGTTAAATTTTAGCTATTATGCCTTATTTTTATATATTAACTTCTGAAGCTTCTCTGAACTGTAGATGCTCTTAATGCTCACCTAGAAGCCAAAATTTCCATCAACTTTTCAATTCCATTAAGAAAGTCAAGAATGATGTGCTTTGTTCTAAGATATGAGCACCTAAGCTGAGAATACAAGTCAGCTCTCTATCCAAGTATTACTTTTTTTAAAGAGAAGGGTTTCATTCTGTCACCCAGGCTAGAGTACAGTGGTGTGATCACAACTCACTATATCCCTGAACACCAGAACTCAAATGATCCTTCTGCCTTAGCCTCCCAAGTAGCTAGGACTACAGGTGTAAGCCACCACATCTGGCTTTTTTTTTTTTTTTTTTTTTTTAAGAGATGGGGCCTCTGTTGCCCAAGCTGGTCTTGAATTCCTGGCCTCCAGTGATCCTCCTGCCTTGGTTTCCTAAAGCGCTGGGATTACAGGTGTGAGCCACTATGCCCAGCAAATTTTAACCAACACTAGAAAGAGGTGTTGTGGGAACACAGAAAAGAGGCTAACACGAGCATCATGGTACAAGCTCTAGCCTCTACTTACCGCGCATGTGCATACACTTCTACACGGTCCTGCAGCACCCGGACAATGAGCCAGAAGTCAGGCAGGCCGGGGCCGGTGAGGTCTGAGAGTGAAGGCTGTGGAGGTGCTGGCCCAGGTGGAGTCCGCAACATGAAGGGGGCTTTCTCACTGAGGGTGTCATTAGGACCCTCACTGTCTGAACCACTGCTGCCACCATCATAACCTGTGTCAGATGTGCTAATGTTCAATCCCATCTTAAGCTGGGCCTGATGCATCTGATCTTCTAAGTGCATCAGCTTGATGGTCCCTTCAGATCAATCCTTTCTGATGCTCCCCCCCCCCCCCCCCATTCAGACCCTTCTCTATGCAGCTCTAAGCCTACTTCCTATCAGCTTAGAGTCTTCCGCTCCCTGCCCTCAGCTTACCTAGGTGATCTGAGTCCATACTACCCTGACTGGACATGAGGCTTAGTCCCCGGTTGGGTCCAGGCTGACTCCCTGCATAGAGAAGAGAAATTCTAGAGCCTTTCTCAATTCTGTCCATGGCCTCCTTCCAAACTAGAAGCAGGGCCAGGGATGTACAAGTCCTTGGTCCTGGCCCCAGGCTTTGCTGCCCAAGTCCTCTCTTACCTCCTTGTGGCAGGCTGGGCAGGCTGATGAGGATGGTGCCCTCAGAATCTTCTAGGGACCCAGAGGCTTGGGGGCTGGCTGTCAGAGCCTGAGAGGAAGGAAATCAGGACTGAGGTATAGACCCCATACCCCTACCCCACCCTCACTTCCAGGTCAGACTCACCTCCCCTTCGATGCCTTCAGCCCTGTCCTCATGACTGTGCCAAGCCCAGGCCGCTGAAGAAGGTTCTCCATGGAACCCACTTGGCTGCTGGCCAGCTGCCACAAAGAAGAAGCCACTATCAGGGTCCTCAAGAAGAACATGGCCAGGAAGATGGAGGCGGCGGAACTCCTAGGGAACAGGAACCAAGATCATAGCTTAAGCAGGAGCAGCCCTCCTGGCACATGGTGTCCTATACATCCCTCTTTAGACACCCCAAACTACTGGTGAGGAGGGTGCTCTGGCATCCCTGCTGCGGAGGTAAGAAAAAAATTCAGTGACTTGCCTAAGGTTCAACAGGCTCAGTGATGAAGTTGGGGGCTGGGTTTCTTTTCACTGAGGCATAGAGGTAAGGATAGACAACATGGTAAGGAGGATATCAGGAGGGATAATTCTACAGACTCATCGTAAAAGAGGTTCTTTCGGTCCTGTGCCTGGGGTCCAGAGAAGGATGGACCTCAAGGTGACCATGGAGTATTCTGAGGGCAGTTTACCTCCTTGAATTGTGTGAGGGAACGCTCTGGCCCAAATACAAAACTCAGTGGCAGAGTTTGGCGAAGGCAGGTGGAACGCCCAGGAGAGCTGTGAATGTGGGCAGCTGCACGGTGCAGGGCAGGGCTCTGGGGGATGCCCCCTCTTCGGAGTGCCCCCACCATCTCATCTTCCAACAACCACCGGATCTATGGTCAGATAACAATCCAGGAAGTGGCAAAAGGCACTCCCCTTGTTTATTGTGGCATCACCTTACTCCCAGACTAGAAGATACTTTGTCTCATAGACTGCGGGAGGCCTCACTCCAATCTTACAATAAAGGGAATACTGTATCTCCATCATATATCTATACGATGGAAGAGTATCAGTTATAGTGTGGGGAGCTATCACTTAGGTGGGAGGAGGGAAAGCCCCTCACCTCACTCATGGTGGTCTCTATAGCCAGTCTGTGGGGTACAGCCAAATTGGATAGTCCTGGGTACCTACATGAAATAAAGGTTTAGACATTGGTTTCTAGAAACGAAAGTGAGGAGGAGAGAGAAACTCTGAGAGGGAGATAAGAAAATACCTCTCTTCTTCTGCGGGTGGCAGTGTGGGCCCCAGGCCATCATCTGACCTTAAAGATGATGGCTGCCCTGGGGATCGTGGAAATGAAGCACTGCTCTCAGATGTTGACCTGGACAGGTTAGGAGCAAAAGGTAAAGGTCATGAATTATTGTTCTTCTAAGGCTTCCTCATCACTCCTTTCTTGGACTCAAGGTCTCTGTAGCCCCCAAGTACCCTATAGTTTCCCTCTCCTAACAAGGCCCCAGAGTTCCCCATCAAACTTGCTGCCACACCGGTGGTGCTGAGGGTCTGAGGCTGGGGGGAGCTCCACTTCCAGAGGCAAGGTCAGCACGAAGACATCCAGAGTGACACTGAGGTCCCTCAGGGGAACTCGGCCTCCAATGGGGGGACCCTCCAGACTAGAAAGCACCTGGCCTGAGAGGGGAAAGTTAGGAGTTGCTGGGGGGCCCAAAACAAGCACAGATCGCAAGATCTAAGTGCTGTAACAGTGATGTCCCCATGCTCTCCCCCAAGACAGGCAGGCAGACTCCTCTAAACTCACCCAGGCAGGTGGGCAGGCTGCACACAGGTACTGAGCTGTGTTGCCCACGCAGCCGCATGGAGCACGTGAGGTGCAAGAAGAGTGGTGGCAGGTCATGCATGAGGCTCTCAGGCCCAGTGGGTGACTCGCCTCCCAAGATACTGAAGGAGTCTTCATCTGGGTTCACAGTGTCTGCATCGGACAGCGAAGCAGAGTCTAGCCCAGCAGGCCCCAGGTCTGGTTCACGGCTCTCACGGTATTCTACTTCCAGCTCTGGGTCACTCTCAGTGACGACACAGCAGGCAGATGTGTCCCCTGGTGGTGCATGTTATGTGGTCAATGGGCTGTCAGTGGAGGTCCCTGGATCCTGGCTTGAAACAGCCTTTCCCATTTTGACCTGCTTTCTCACATACCCTCTTCTCCCATGAGCTCAGCCTCTGAAAACTCCAGGTCACTGACTTTTCTGTCTACTGTGTCCCGGGGGCCCTCATCCTGGGCAAAAGAGAAAGTTTGATCTAAGGCAGGACAAGAGCCATATCCAGACCTCAGGCAAGCCTCTGGGGCTATGGGTTGGGAGCATGAGGGAGGTAAGGAAGAAAGCCACTCACCTCTCGCCTGCTAGACGGAGGACAGTAGAAGAAGTAGTGAGGATTAGAGGGCACTGTGCAGAAGTGGAGACGACAGATCTCCAGGAACTTCTCCTGTTGTGGGATTAGGAGGAGGCTATAATGTCAGCCACTTCTCAGTAGGACCAGACTCTACTATAGAATAGGGCACCCCTAGCCCAGGAGACAACACCATCCCTCTGCACAGGTAGGATTCCACACCTCTTCTACTCTCACTGAGGCTTCCCACCTGGATGAGGCTCTGAAGGGCATCGTGTCTCTCTCCTCTGAGCTGGCAGATGTCTGTTAGAGAGATCTCCAGGCCAGGGTCTGGATTGTCAGGGACACGGGTGCTTTGAAACTCAGGCTCGCTTAGATCCTCAGTCTCTATGCTGAATGGTCGGGGTGGGGGAGATTAAAGTGTTAAGAATCACCGAGTTCTAAGGGAGCCTGCTTCCCAATTGTGGAGTAGCACATACCTCTTTGTCTATAGGAAAGATACTTACCACAATGATATGGATGGTGAAAGAGGCAAGGAGAACTAAACTACCCACTTTGGCTCTATCTAACCTTTGTATTTCTTAATGGTTGGGCATTTTGGAGAAACAGAGTAAGGATGACTCATAGTTTTCTGACTTAGGTCACTACAAATGGAGAAGACAGGTAGAGAAGCAAGACTTGTTGGGAAGAAAATACATTCATTTGGGAGGCCTGAAAGGTGGAGGATCTAGAGCTCCAGAGAGAGCTGGAGTTCTGACCTAGCAGCCATCAGCACACTCGTCCTTTGGGTTCCTCTGTTTCCCTAACGCTAACACACTGCGGACACGAAACATAGCTATCTGCCTCCTTGCCTCCAATTCTTCCTCCCTTCTTCAACAGGGACCTATTAAAGTCGCTATGGTGAGCTGGGGACCCAGCAGTGAGGAGAACACAGTTTTGGCCCCCATGAAACTCATTCATTAGGTAGGGAGATTCTTACTATTGTATGAATGTCCTCCAACAAGTCTTTATATTCATTGTTGGCAACCAGGAACTCCCTATCCCTGCCATAGCTCATCCCTCTACACCAAAGAAGGAGAGATGGGGAAAGCCTGGGAGGAAGACTGAGTCTGTGCCCACTGGGAGAAAGAAGGCTGCACAGGAGGCAGGGAGCCAGTGAAAAAGCACTACTGCTTCATTGGTGACTGGGGCCTACCTGGACTGGAAGTCCCATGTGTACAGGGACTTGGTCTGTTCTACCCTTAATAACATCATTCAATTACAGTCCTAACCTGGATTCAGAAGCTAAGATAGCTCGTTCCCGAGGCTCAGGGCCCTCTTCAATACTGCTGCTGAAGAGTCCAGGGCTGAGGGGACCAGGGCTTGGGGGTGCATGAGGCAAACCCCAAGTGTGGCCACACAGTGCCAGGAGAAAAGGGGTGATGTCTACTTCTTGTAGTAGCTCCTCACAGGCATCTACTGCTGTCAGCACATCCTGGGAGGTCACGTTCTGTGCCTGCTGCAAGCTCCGGAACAGCCCTGATGGAAGTGGAAGGGGCCATGTGGGTCATGCTCTGGAACAGCCTCTCTAGTCTTCAGCCCTGTAATCCCTGCTCTCACCCACACAGCCCATTCCTCCCTTGCATGGCCCTCCTGCTCACCACGGACATAGCATCGCTGTGCGTGCTCCTGCAGCAAGGCACAGTGGTTGGCTGCCTCCTTGTACCTGGGCTCCAGCCAGGCTGAGGAGGGAGAAGGGTGGTTGAGGAACTGAGTCCTAGGAATGGGAGGGAAAACAGAGGTTGGCCAACTCCCCAAAGTGAGACCTAAGACTTATCAGCTATCCACACTCTTAAGAGATCACCCGCAGACTCTCATCTCAGACCAAATACATTCAAGGACTAGCAAGTTCAATTGATTTGCTGAGGAAAGCCAAACAAGGAGCTAGCAGGATATGGCAAAGAAGCTGAGTTCCTGCCACTGACCATCAGCCTGTCTGTCCACACCATTAGCATGTACTTAAGCCTTGGTTGGAACTATGGTTGGGGCATGACATAGGTCAACCATGAGGGTGCTCACCGGAAGATTAGGTCTTGGGGTGCCTGAGGGGGCTGTGTGCCAACCATTTGCTCCTTCAGTGCTTCTAGTGAACAGCTATAGATGTAGACAGGACACCGGGTCCGGGACCCATCTGTACCCTCTGTCTGGGAAGCCTGACGCCCAGTGTAAGCCTGTAAGTCCCAACGGAAGGGTGGGCTCATCTCTCCTTGATGTTGGGCATTGTCTGTGGCAAAAAAGGTATCACATGGTCTTCACTCCCTTCATTGTTTCCCATTCTCACTCCCACATGAGCTAGTCAGCAGCCTCACCATCGGTCAGGGTGATGCTGAGGATAGGGACTTGGGACTTTGTAGCCTTGACCCCAGTTCCTCTCAGATCTTTCAGGCTGGGGGTACCATTCCAATCTTCAAACTTAGGCTTTGTCTCCTCTTGAGAGGGTCCTTCTAGGCCACAAGTGGCCAGATGCTGAACATCTGAAGAGGAAAGAGAGACAAAGATCAGAGGTGCCAGGTGGGCTGGGGAGGGAGTTTAGCAGTTTGTATCTGAGGGGGCTAGTGAGGAAGGCCAGTGGCTGGTACCTGAGAAGGCAGCTGGGAGAAAAGTCAGAAATACATGCTGAGGGCTCACAAGCCTTGCATAGCAGCGCCACTGAGGGGGCTGGGAGGAGAGGAGATTCTTGAGTGCTTCAGGGAGACCTACACTCTGTAAGAAACAAAATTAGAGTAATCTATAAGAGAACATGCATCCCCCATTCCCTTCCTCTACCTTACAGTTGACTCATCTTAGATATAGCTTGAAAGCTCAGGACAAAGGAAAATGACAGCCTGCCATTGACAGAAGGCATTTAGTAGCAAGAGTGGCAAGAGTTGGGGCATGAAGATGTGATGGAAGGTCAGTATACAAAGGACTCTGGGAGAAGAATTGGTGCCCACCAGGGTGGTAGAAGCTAAGTCTCCAGTGGTCTGGGCGCTGCCGACTGCTTGATCCTTCAGGAGCCCATGGACCCCTGTTGATGACCCCTCTGCACCTATAACAAGGACAGAAATGTGTAGAGGAAGGCAGGGCCAGTGGAGAGACAGGGCTTGAGTTGAAGAGTTGAGGAAGAGGAGGAAGGCCAAAACTCAAAGGCAGGAACCACTCTGTGGGGGTGGGGAAAGGCCTGGGCCATAGCTTGTCTTTAGGAAGAAGGCGAGAGCTCACCTGAACTATGACAGCTCCGCTGCAGCACTTCACTGAAGAAGGTGGCCTGGTCAGTGGGGGTGAGTGGGATCTCCTGGTCACTCAGCTCCTGCCCCAGGCAGCTGTGCACCAGGCACAGCACCAAGTCGTTGGCGGGACAGGGCCCCTCGGCGAGAGGGACACCCTCTGGCTCTGCCCGACACACACTTTGCTCAGCACCAAAAGCCTCCTGCTGCCCTGTTCCCCTGGCCCAGCCCTGACCAGTAAGAGCCTCCTTCAGCCTCACAGCCCCCTTTCCCCATCATCCTCTGCTCACCTGCTGACTCATCTGCTCCCTCTTCTCTATGCTTCCAGGCCTGCTGGCCCTTTAAATATAGTGTGAAAAAAAAGTTCCACCCACCTCTGGAAAGCAAGAGGAAGAACATCTGGAGCTGTTGGCACTGTGGCAGCAATCCCATTAGATCAAAATGGAAAGGGATCTCATGGACACAGCTGTCTCCTCCCTGGTCTAATCCTAGGAGGGAAGAAGGAAGATGTGACACAGAGAGAGATCCACATTACCTGTCTGTGGCCGCCTTCTCCCTGTCCACTATGCTGCCCCACCCAGTGGGCCACCTTCCCCACTAACCATCAGAGACCCTTGGCTCTGGGGGCAGAGGACCCCACTCCTTGCTCTGGCACAGCTGTATCAGGTATTCAAAGCTCAGCAAGGAACCTATGCAGGCAGCATCTCGCGGGTGGAGCTAGAGGAGGAATATCAGAGGTTAGAAGTCAAATCCTCCTAGCCTGGAATACCTTGGCCTCCAGCTTTCCACGAAGCCCCAGCAGTCCCAGACTTTCAGAGAAAACAGGAAGCCAATGTGCTTCAGCCTGGTAAGAGGTGGGTATACTTTTGTGAGGTGACTCACAGCTTGAGGGATCTCAGAGTATGTCAGGTCCTGAAGGTGCTTCCAGCTTCTGGGGCCAGGTCCCACTCGCCCACACTGAGGTTCCACCCACACCTCAGTGACCAAATTGAGCTCTGAGTCTCCCTCCAGGGCCTCCACCTCCACATCATTGTCATCATCTGTTGAGAAGCTAAAGGAGGAGGGGTCTGAGCAGGTGGCAAGGAGGGTCTAGTGCACAGTCTCATGCAGCATGGGAAGGAGGTAGGCACAGAAGACAGGCACAAGTTGCACAAGGCCCTTCCAGGACAGCATTCGCCTGATGAAGCAGCTCAACACTGCACCCTCTCCCCTAACTCCAGATCAAGATCATCCTGTAGTATGGGAGCTGGATCTTTATGGGATAGTGGGGTAAATGTGGACTCTGCACAGAGGAAGAGTCCCATCCCACAGAGGGGCTATCTCACCTGTCTTTGGTGGAGGTGGAGTGTGGGGGGAAGAGGATGTACTGGACAATGCATGTGTGCTTCTCTTCAGCTGTGGTCTGCCCTGGTGGTTCATTCTGTAGGCAAAATGGGAGATCTTGGGCAAATCCCAGCCAAGTAGGGATCTAGCCTGGCCTAGCTCTGGTCTTCATAACCTTTATCACCTTACCACATTGTCCTATGACTCTGGCCTTAGGCCTTGGGCTCTCTGGTCATATGGCCACTGTAAGGCAGAGCTTATAGCAGTCCAACTCAGCTCAGAGACAGGTGTTCCCAAGATTATGACAGGCCTTACAGGGGAGGTGTCATTAAGGATGACACATACCTGAACTGGAAGTTCCAAGACCATGTTGATGATTCCTTCCCCACTGCAGGCGAAGTGGAACCCTTCAGAAAGTCGAACTCTGAAGCCCCATAGAGGTGAAGGCAGGGGCCAGGAAAAAATGAAGGAAGAGACACTGAAAGTGCAGCCCCTCCCCTTACACATGTACCTCCCCACAGTCATCAAGGCCCTGCTCAGGTGAGTGGTCCCTTAGGGTACAACAGGTCTACTTAGGACCAGAGGCCAAAATAAACCAAGTGGAGTGAGAGCAGTGAGGAAGGGCAATGCTGTTCTGTACTTGAAACTGATGCTTAAAGAGGGGAAGAGTGTCAAAACCCAGTCTGCTGGCTGGATAGGGTGGCTCATGCCTATAATCCTAACACTCTAGGAGTGATGATGAAGCCACAAGCAGTCTACCATGGCACAGAGTGAGATTCTGTCTTGAAAACAAGAACAAAAACAGTCTATACTTACTCTTTCCTCTTTCCCTCCCCCAAGTGGCCTAGTAGGCTTGGGTGACATACTCAGTAAGGACAGAGAGGAGCTGGGCAAGGGCGCTGAGTGGCAGCGCAGGGGCCAGTCCTGACGGGACACTCCAGAGCCAGCGCTGATGGTAGAGGTAGCGAGACAGTGATGCTAGGCTAGAAGAGGCTGAGCGGCCTGACACCAGGGGTAGTGGCCCTGGTGGCTCCAGTGTCAGCAAGAAGGATGCCCGGTAGTCCACTGGTAGCTTCTCATACCTGGAAAATGGGGCCACTCCCCAGTTGATATCTACTCATACTCAGCTGAGTCACACCCCTCCCCTATGACTGTGAGCCCCTTCTCCACCCACCCTCTATACCAACCTGATGAGCAGTTTGTCCAGTGGCTTATGTAAGACTACAAGGCAGGGACGATCAGACAGGGCTTGCTGTGGCCCCAGAGTTGGAGGTGACTTGGAGGGAGAGCTGCCTCCACCAATGCCCCCTAGCCCTTTTCGTTTCACCTTGGGTGTCAGCTCCTTGCTTTGCACCCGGTGTGGGAAACGCAGGCGCAGTATCTCTTCCTGCAAGCCTGACACAATCTGAAAGGGAAGTGTGGTCAGTCAGATCCTCTTACTCCCACCTCTATAGGGCTGGGGAAAGGGACCAAAACACAAGGTGAGAGAACCCTCTACTCCATTACTTGGTCCAGGGGCTTTTTTCTCTACTAGAGCTGGCCCTATGGGGTTTGGGGAGATGGAGCAAGTCCACATTCGAGGGCTCCTTGGCCTGGGAGTCAGTCTTACCTTGTGCCGGGCCTGTGCTGGCGTGCCAATGGGGAAACCCAGGCGAAGAACCATGCACGGGGCCTTGGAAATGATGCGGACCATGTAGAAGGAGGAGGGTGGCTGGTCTGGGGCACTGGGGAGAGATGGGAGTCAGTGAGCAGCCCTAGGCTGGGAGGTGAGGTCTGGAGGTTAAAGGAAAAGACATGAGAAGAGGTGGAGGGAGAACAGTGAGGAGACATCACTTTGCCCACCTGGAGAGCAGCTTAACATAAGAATAGCCCTCCACTAGCACGAAGCTGCTCCAGTCTCGAAGCAGAGAGGTCAGCGAGGAGTGGGAGATCCTGCACTGGATAGTGCTGTAGCGTCCGTTGCTACCCGGGGTGTGCAAGTGCTTGGGGATTGGTCTAGAAAAAGGGGTGTGGACTGGGTGAAACCTTGCAGTCCCAATAATGGAAGAAAAGAACAGATGGCTACCTCTCTCTTCTAGGCCCTGTCTAAGGTTCCGGGGACTGATGAGCAGGAATATGAGGAAAGGGCTATTTCCTTGGCCACTGCTGGTAAGGAAGTTCCCCTTCCTGTCACTCCTTATTTCCTGAGCCCTGCCCACCTACCCCAGCTGTGGCCCTAGCTCTGAGGATACCCACGTGTCATGCTCCAGAATCAGCACCAGGCGATGCATGTGCAGCCAACGCTGCCAGGAATTAGCATCCATGGACAGCACTGGCTTCCAGTAGGCAGCAAACTGGGCGTGGGATGAGTCAGAACCACTGTGCTGAAGGGAGAGCACCTGGGGACAGCAAGGACAGTCTTATAGGAGCATTTGCGGAGAACCAGGATACAACCTCCAAAAAACAAACTGCAGGAAGACTCAGTTCAGGGGGTCAGAAACAGTAGTGGATTAATGCTAAAGGCTACTGCTCAGCCTGGGACAGAGGCAAAAAGTGCTTCCACTATGAAGGCTGGACTAGGATGACTGAGCCGAGGGACAGACTATGTAGCACTTCAAAGCTGAATCCAGAAGGATGGAACCTGCCCAGCTTGTATCACTGACTTGGGAGGAAAGCCACTAAGTGGCTTAGTGGTCACTGGACACTAGCATAAATCACCTGCCTGTCAGTGCAGTGTGAGAAAAGCACAGGACCAGGGACCTATGGACTTTAGGGTGTATAGTTCTTGGTGGTTGGGAACAGGATAAGGTGGTTGGGGAAAGCCAGAGTAAGCCACATGGAGATGGGGCAAGGGAGCCCACAGTCTGCTGGGATACCACTGCCCAGACATTCTCTAAGTGTTAGCTTCTGCCACCCATAGTCTGTTCAGGACAGCCTCTCTTTATAGGTGCTTCTCTACCCTGGGGCCATAAGAGGAGGGAGAAGAGATGCTCTCAAGACTAAAGCATGGGCTTCTGGCTTGGGTGCCTCAGTCTTTTTTTTTTTTTTTTTTTTTAAAGACAGAGTTTTACTTTGTTGCCCTGGATACAGTGTGGTGGTGTCACAGCTCATAGCAATCTCAAACTCTTGGTCTTTGATGATCCTCCCGAGTAGCTGGGACTACAGGTGCGTATCACAACTCCTGGTTAGATTTTTCTATTTTTAGCAGAGACAGAGTCTCACTCTTGCTCAGGCTGGGCTCAAACTCCTGAGCTCAAGCAATCCACCTGCCTCGGCCTCCGGAGTATTAGGATTAAAGGCATGAGTCACCGTGCGCGGCCTGGGTGCCTCAGTCTTGAGAGTAAAGGGAATAGAAGGAGGTTCTGGGCTCCACATGCCATAAGCCAAGATGGCATGATATGAGGTTACTACACATCAGAGCCACTCACCGGGGTGGTGGAGCCAGGAGGGATATAGAAGAGTGGCACTCCGCTTTTGGTGCTGTCAGGGAGAGTGAAATGCTCGGGGACTGAGGAGAAGGACTGAAGATGGGCCAACATCTGGTCCGTCTGGTTGATGCTGTAGAACAAGGGCAAGCCTTAGACATATCTGACTCTGCTGAGTGCAGATGCGGTGAACCTCAGGAGGACAGGGGACCCTGGTCACAAGCCTGGTACTCCGGGTGACTATTCATAGCTGCCTGCTTCACAGTATGTCCCTCCACACAATAATGGGGCAGCACTCACTGAGTGGTGACTTCACTAACCTCTGCAGCGTGTTCCAGAAACGCCGAATAACGTGGGTACGATACAGTGAGCGAATGGGCTGCCTCAGTGCACAGGACACATCATGTAAAATGTCGTAGCCACCTTCCATTGTCACTTCCACCCGTGTTCCTTGTGGGCCCTCAGGCTCCAGGGGCCAGGGTGCCACAGCCACATACTCAATGCGCATGTTGTGTTTCCATAGCAGCACCAGCTTCACCTCCAGCTGGGAACCTCCTTAAGGGAAAGGGGCACAGGACTAAAGGCCTGGGGCAGCATCCTCTCTGAATCTACCCTGGCCAAAGGTTCGCAGCATGGTTCCACAGCTTTC
This sequence comes from Loris lydekkerianus, assembly GCA_963574355.1. NCBI lineage: Eukaryota > Metazoa > Chordata > Mammalia > Primates > Lorisidae > Loris > Loris lydekkerianus. Next base: position 26,480 of record CAUYPK010171838.1, on the reverse strand, counting down.
AGGCTCAGAGCCTGCCACCTGGCACAGACAGAGAGTCTGTAGAAAACCAAGCCAAGTTCAGGACACCAAGCCACACTCAGCTGGTTCATCTTGGAATTAGATTACATGCTAGGAGAACTGAGTCCTAAAGGCAACTCAAAACGCACTTGACTCAAGTGGAGTCTTCACTGGAACTCTCTTTCATATGCAGCACACATGGGTCATCTGCTTTGTTCTGCAGGCCTTCCCATACACAAATTGTTAGAGGTCTGAGGGATTACAGCAAGACCAGTGACACTCACCTTTGGCCAACATGACCTCTCGGACACTATAGCCCTCTCGGAGCCGTACAGACACGGTACTGACCAAGTCAGCTGGAACCTCCTTCTCAGTATGCTTCTTCCGGCGCAAGGCCAAGGCAGGGTTGCTGCTTGCAGAGACGAGGTGCTCATTAAATAGGCGGTGCTGAGAGCCTAGAAGACCAGTAAGGATGGGAAAGGAGAACAGGAAGGTGCCAGATAGAGCCATGAGGGAAGTGGCTACTCTGAAACCACTGAAGAACAGTGGCAGTGTAGCCAGCTTCAGTTATACTTTTAGTCCCCAAGAACTGAAGAGCCGCCTGCCAATTCCTGCATAATCTCTGGGCCCATTCCATATTCCAGCTTTCCACCACCACCACCACCCCACCCCCCACGGCCGCCTCTTACCACAGTAGTATTCAGGGTTCAGTGCTTCTCCACTGCGCAGGAAGGAGTAAAGGAGAAATGCCCGGTGGTAGACAGTCAGACCCAGGTTGCCTGGCTCAGGCTCAGGACAAGTGGACAGGTAGGAGCCAAATGTTGCCATTGCAATGAACTTCATCAATTCCACATTGGGCACGTGGCCAAAACTGCAGTCATAAGAGTAAACTCCTCCTACCTGGGGAAAGTGAGCAATTGAAGACCTAGCTCCAACCAAAGCATAGTAGAAAGAAAAGTACAGGAAGAGGCAGGGCTAGGTGGCTGCTCCCATTCCCTGGACCACAGAGTGGAAAGTGGGCCAGTGTTCTTCTAGGACAGAAGGCTCTCCTTCTCTGAGCCCTTCCGTCTGAAGCCCATGTCATTTGGCCACACCATTTTCTGCCCTTCTTCCTCAACATCCAATCTCCATACCCCCTTCACTCAAGATTTTGGCAACTGGTTCACTGGCTACTTGTCATCATCCTGACAGATATAAGTGTGACTCTATCAAAGGGCTTCTCAAACTTTACCATGCATACAAAACACTTGGGGATTTTTGCTAAAATGCAATAGGCCTAGAGTGGGGCCTAAGAGTCTGTCTGCATTTCAAACAAACTTTCTGGTGAAGCCAGTGCTGTTGGTTTGTGAACCACATTTTGAGTACAAGGCTATACCTCAGAAACTGGCAAACTACATATAACCTATCACCTATTTTTTAATAAAGTTTTATTGGAACACAGCCAAGCCATTAATTTCTTACTGTCTATGGCTACTTTCACACTTCAGTGGCAGAGCTGAGTAGCTGTGACCCAACAAATAGCCCACAAGGCTTAACTATTTACTAGCTGGCCTTTGCAGAAACAGTTTGTAGACCTCCTCTAGAGGACTCAATTCCCTGACTTCCCAGTTCCTCTCATCTCCTGTAAACTCCACTCACCTGCCCACTGGCTACATACTGGCCCTTGGAATGGATTCATGTTTGTAATTTCAAATTGCCACATCCCACCAATATACCCAGACTATCCCTTTAGCTTTCATCCACTCTCCTCCTTCTGCAGCTCTTTGACCTCATTGAGACTGCCAGACCTTGAATCTCTGCATTCTCTATGTCTGTCTACACTTTCCTGATCCTCTTTCCTCCACTTAGCCTGGAGCCTATGTTCAAGCAACTTCGTCAGCATCACTTTCAAATCCCTAGCCCTCTTCTCTCCTTTCTGCTTCTACATTAAAATCCCAACTAGGATCACCTCTCTACTTGGCCAATGGTGCCCAAATGGAGAAAACTGTATAGTTGTGTGGGCTGACACCACCACACCAGAACATATGACCCCCAACTCAGCTAGTCTGTCATGGCTCTCCTTAACATTATTCCTTCTTCCTAACAACTTTGGCCTTCCTTCCTCACAGTATTTGACTTTTACTTAAGACAGAAATCAGAGGCCATCTCAGAATTTATCTACATCTTTACTCTTTACTTCTACCGTCTAGTCTCAAAGAAAGAAATGACATGGTGACTCCTCCCAAATCTGTTTCTTGAGCCAATGCCCTCCTGTCAATTTAAGGACGTTACTTGACCAGGCTCCATTTTCTTTCCCTTGTTTTCAACTCTTCTTCACCACAGATACTTAGAAACATGCTTAAGTCTCTTGCTTGGAAAACAAAACAGAACAAACACCCCTTCTTCCACTCCGTACTTCCCTCTGGCTATCATTCTCTCTCCCTCTCTTGATCTGAACAGCCAAATTTCTTGGGTCCATAATTGTTCCTACTTCATTCTCTTCTATCCACTTTTCAGTTCCTTGCAATCATTTTCCTTTCCCCTTCGCTGAAAGCAAGCTCTGAAAAACATCCCTGTGACCTTGCAATTACCTAATCCAAAGGGCACTTTTCATTCCTCATTTTACTTGATCTTTTTGCTGCCTCTCATGATGTTAACTACTTCTTTCTTACCAAATTCTTAACTTCTCTGACACCAGAATCTTTGCTGGATTCCCTTTTTTTATTTCCGTGGGTCCCCTTTCTATGAAAGACTTTTAAAAGTTAGTGTTCCCCACAATTCTTCCAGGACCCTCTTCTCTTCTCAATTACTATCTGTAGCCTGACAAATCCTAAATCTCTCTCAACTAATGCCCCCTGAGAATCAGAATCTGCATATTCAACTGCTCACTGCTCAATGAAGAGAAGTCATTTACTGGGTGATTGTGCACTATGCTAATTACTTAACTTTTTTATTTCAGATTGGTATTAGGGTATAAACAATTAGGTTACATTGTTTGTGTTTGTTGTCCAAACTTTAGTTGAGTCCTTTACCCAGGAGGTGTGCCATATACCCCTATACTGTGCCCATTAGGTGAGTATACCATACCCTCTTCCTTCTCCCCTTCCCCCCATTAGAATGTAGTTGTTTTTCTAATGAGAGTGTCATTTTTCTTATGCTAATTATTTTAAATGCATTATCTCACCCAGTGAAGTAGGTATTTTTACAATATCCATTTACAGATGAATCTGACCAAGAGGTGAAGTGATGTCACACAAGTTAAGAAGCAGAGCCAGGATTCATACCTGGCATGCCTAACTTATACTGTGTTGAACTACAGGCCCCTCCAACGCACATGAACACAACTGAATTCATCACCTTGTCCTTACTCTACCCCAGCAGCTTCTCTTGTTTGCTCTGCCAGTCAACCAGTCATGACTGAAGTCACAAACCTGGAGGTGTCTTTAACCCCTCTTTCTTTCTCATCTCCCACCCCCATCTTGCTAATCATAAAGTCATGTTGGCTCTACCTCTTCATTTGCTCAATCCTCTTGCCCCTGATTCCCCTTGAGCCCTGACTCTCTCTCACCTGGGCCACTACAATTAACAGCTTCCCTACCTCTGCTCCTGCCCTTTATCCAGCAGCAAGAGTGACCTGAGTAGAAAATAAACCTAACTAATGACTTTCCTTCTATACAACTGCATCACCCATAGAGTTATGCTTAAATTCCTTAATACAGCGGAACCAGCTTTTCACACTCTGGCCCGTGCCCACTCCTCTAGTCTTGTTTCCCACAGCTCTTTGCTTCCTACCCTACAGTCCATCAATCTAAATTAGCTGCAGTTCCTTGAATATACTTTTCCTCACCTTTACTTAAGCTAGTTGGAGCTGGGTTTTCTGGCCCTTGTACCCAAAATAATAATGACTAATCTACTGGCAGAGTGGAACTGGAACAGATTTCAAATTATGCACTCTTTTTACTATAACATGGCTCCCAAATCCTAAGGAAAGAGGACAAAGATGAGAGTCCTCTCTCACCACCGCCACCTACCTTGTTCTAGACATAACTCCTTTCCCCTGTGTAAATATGGGAAGTCACTACCTGCAAGAAAGCAACTGGCCATACCCAATTTTGTGAGATATCCTACTTCCCTCTCCTCCCTCCTGAAAAGTCCTCACCTGCACAAAAGAACAAGCCACAGTGCCACTGCGAAGTTGGTTCAGCAGTGTCTCACAAACAGCAACATCAGGGACACTGGTCACTCCATCTGTGATCACGATGATACCTAGAACAGGGAACACCAGACACAGACCTGGAGATACTGGCCAGACCAAGTCACAGGGAGGCATTCAACAGGGCCTGGAAGAAGTCAGTGTCTGACCGTCAATGTGTTTTATAAACCTTAAACATTGTTTGTTCTCCCCTCTTCTACTTCTTTCTCCTGAGTGCTAGGTCACAATCTCCCTGAAGTGATATCCTTGAAGCTCTACTCCTTTCCCCTAGGGTCCCAGATGGTTGCCGGAGCTGAGGGTACTGGAATATGCACTCAAACAAATTTATATTTTGCAAACAAGGAAACAGATCTTCTTTCCTGGACCCATTGTTTCCTTGGAATTTCTATCTTTGCTGGACCCCCACACAACCCTTCCCAAATCCCTTTCCCCAACCCCACTAATGTTTCTTCTACTGACCTGCACTAGAGTTTGAAGGTAGCAACTGTAGTGCCAATATGCCCTGACGAATCATACTGACCAGCCCAAGATCGGCGGTCACCATGGAGACTCCCACCTTCCGGCCCAGTGGCTCCCCTGAGTCTGGAGACTGGTCTTCTGCCTGGCCCCACGTTATAGAAAAGATAAGATGGGAAAGATGGCATTGCTGCCCCATCCACAGCAAAGCCAGAATTTACAGCCTAGCACTGCCTTAATCCCATAAGGACCCCAATCCCCCTACTATGAAGTTAAGTCCTAACTGTGCTCCCTCCCCAGTGTTTGCTCAGATCTGACACTCTGGGAAGAGAATTCAGCACCAGACTATACTGAAACAAGGTTTCTCCACCTTTTGCCAAATGCCCCATTCCATATTTCCTATCACCATTAATACATCAATCATAATTACATTACTAGTCATCAAGCACATAGAATTGCCATTTGCCTGGCTACTTCTGGGGTACCACAAGAAACAAGACAGGGCAGTCCAGTTGAGCCCAAGCAGCTTTCTCCCAGATTGTACAAAATACTAACTAGAAATCAAAGCTACCCATGATCACCTTTTTAGATCTAGGGCTGAAGAAAATGCTTTCACACAGAATCTGTGTTTTAGGGAATGTGTCCAAGTATTCCTCCAACAGGAAGGCTGCTGTAAACACTCACTAGCATGTCTACCCTTGGTTCACTCTGGTGCTCAGCCCTTTTCTGTTCTCTTTCTCCTCTCTATTCGGCTTACTTCTTCTCTGCCCTCTGTCCTTAGCTGCTGCTCTTTCTACGCTGCCTCTGCCCACTTTCTCTCCCACATACCTGGCTCTGGGGCTCATACTGCTGCTGCAGCATGGTGGCCACTTTATCCTCAAAGAGGCAGAGCTGCTCATACACTTGCTGTAGGAACACTTCCCGCTGGGAAGGGTCCAAGAGGCAGCCCTGTACCAGCACCTGAGAAGCACAAGGGGAAGACTGAGACATGATGGTCAAGAGGGTAACAGACCCTACACTTTTCCTCTATTGATTCTCCATAGCTTCCCACCCAACCAGGATCTAAGGGATGGCTAACAGCCAGCTCCCCTTTAGCAGATTATCCACTCCATCAGACATCAGCCCAGGTCCACTGTCCCTTCTCAGGGCCCCCAGAAATTAGTCCCCCTCTCCAGGGTTTACAACTGTCCTCTGTGGATGATTTTCCATATTGGGCTTCTCCGATCTCCTTCAAAGAACATATATTACAAACGTGATTTAACTTTTTTTTTTTGTTTTTTTAGAGCTGCAGGATACATCCTTTTTTTTTTTTTTTTTTGAGACAGAGCCTCAAGCTGTCGCCCTGGGTAGAGTGCCGCGGTATCACAGCCCACAGCAACCTCCAACTCTTAGGCTCAAGCTAGGATCACAGGCACCTGCCACAACGCCTGGCTATTTTTTGGTTGCAGCCGTCATTGTTGTTTGGTGGGCAGGCCCAGGCTGGATTCGAACCCGCCAGCTCAGGTGTATGTGGTTGGTGCCTAGCCGCTTGAGCCACAGGTGCCGAGCCTGCAGGATACATCTTGAGGGAGCTACAGAGAAAATGAGAAGGCTGGCTCAAGACTGGTAAATGACCTTGGGGCTTAACTAACTAAATCTCTTTCCCTATAGCTACTGTCCTCATTAAGGCCCCCTCATTACTCCCTTGGTACAATAATCTGCCTGTTCTCCCCATATCCAGATTTGTCCCCCAATTCATCCTCCACATTGGTCACAAACCAGTGTGATCTTCTCAATGTACAAATCTGATCCTACTACTGCCTATTTAAAACTTTCAATGGTAGCCCTACTACCTTGGGCTAATTGTTTTAATAGCTAACATTCACATTTTCTACGTGGCAGACAGTATTCGAAGTGCTTGACATGTATTAATTCAATTACATATAATATAGACACTGTTAACACCATTTTGGAGGAAAAAAAAACAGATGGGCAGAAAGGTTAACTTGCTTAAGGACACACAGTCAGTAAGTAGTACAGCCATAAAGCAAACACAATGTGATCCCAGATCCAGTGCTCTTAACTACTGCACTGAACTCCCCTACAGAATAAAGCACAAAGTCCTTGGCATGACATTCACTGCCTTTCACAATCTGTCCCCACTTATGCCTACAGTCTCCTCTCTGCTGTCACCTACCTACACTCAAACTTTACTTTGTCAAAACCGAATAATTTGTAGGTCCTTAAAACACCTGTGATTGAGAGCAGTTTTCATAGCCCTGTCTTCGCCTGTGCTGATCATGCTGCCCAGAAAGCCCATTTACCCTTCTTAGAATGGTTAAGCTCAATTCTTTCTTCAAGATTTAGTTTAAGTGTTGTTTTGTCTGAAAGAATCCCCTGTTGCTGCCCCAGGCTTGGTTGGGAGTTATCTCTCTGGGCTCCCAATGCTCCTTAGTCAGAAATTACAGGCTCCATGGCTCATGCCTGTAATCCTAGCACTCTAGGAGGCTTTAGATGGAAGGATTCTTGAGCTCAGGAGTTCAAAATCTGCCTGAGCAAGAGCAAGACCCCCACCTCTAATAAAAATAGAAAAATTAGCTGGGAGTGTGGCTAGCACCTATAGTCCCAGCTACTTTGGAGGCTGAGGCAGAAGGATCCCTTGAACGTAAGAATATGAGATTGCTATGAGCTAGGCTGACGCTCCTGCCTGACCAACAGAGTGAGATTATGGAAAAAAAAAAAAAATTATCAGTGCCCTCATCACATTCAACTGGAATTAGCTCCTTTAATATCTGTTCCAAGACCTAGCCCAGGGCCAACACGATTAGGCTTCCTTAAGTATTTGCCATTGTACCAAGTTTTGAGTGATTACCTAATACTCATGTGCTCCCCCCTTGGCTATCAGTAATTGCAAAGCCTAGATCCTGTCTTGGAATGCAGCCCACAACAAATATTACTAATTATACTAGGAAAACACTTTAAACTAGGGCTGGCAGTCCCTGCTCTGGGATCCAGGCATGCACCAATGATGCTGTATATTTCAGACCCTCAGACGCTGTCCTGGTACCCTATCTCTAAAGCCAATTTGATAGCTAAGGTGACTATGTAGCCAGCAGGGACAACTTCAGGGCAAGCTCTTACCAATCAGTTGAGGATGGTAAAAAGCAGATATGGGGAAACTGGGCCAATGCTTATCTAAGCCAAAAACAGATACTCCAGTAATAGACTTGGCCATTGTTCAAAAGGAGTGTCTTGTGATAGCCTGCTTGGGTGTTAGATAAGCCCTGTAATTATCTGTGTGGTCAGCATTACACCCAACAGTTCACAAGCTCCTCAGAGAAAATGACCTTCCTCTGTCCTTGAAAGAAATTATGTTTCTGGTATCAAATTTCAAAATCACAAAACTATTCCAAAAGATCAACTCTTGGGGGTACTACCAAGACCTAGCACATTAGCAAATCATCTGACAGAACTAGAAGAGACAGTGGAAAACATAAAAAATGGACATCCAGTGGCTAGAACCAAAGAGATTTACAGGAGTGGTGAGAGTGGTGTTTGTCCAATCAATACCAACTGACCTAAAGCTTATGAGAAGATCCTTTAAGACCAGAAGAACTGGTTCTTCTCAAGGAGACAGAGGTCCATGGCAATGACTAGGAAACAGGTTTAATACACCAGCAGAACTGGAGATTTTTGGTACAAACAATATGATAGGATAAGGATCTGGAAGATGAGAAAGTTGGTCTGAGGGTAAAAACCTGGAGAGAAGAAGCAATACCTGGTGGGACTGTAGGCCAATGATCGAGGAGTAGGCCTGGATAGTTATGTAGATCTCAGGCTGGAAGTCGATGCACGATCCAGGCACTCGGAAAGGCCGAAGCAGCCCACCCAGGCAGCGGGACAGGGCATGGAAAACTTCATCAAATAAGATCTCCCCAGTGGAATCATCCTGAGGGCAATGCAGAGAGATTTTTCAAGGAGGTCCAAAGCAGCCCTAAGCAGAGGGCCAAAACAAGCAGCTTCTGTGGGCCTGTAGGACCCTTATTTTATGGTTGACCACGCTTACAACTACAGTGGCACATATTGAATGGGATCTGTCTTTAAACATCTACCATTTCTTTATAAGCCTCTTTTATTTCTACCATGGTATGCCATGATCGTTTTTCACTTCTCCTAGGCGTCTCCCTCTCTTCCTCGCCCTATACCTCATCCTTTCTTACTACTGTCTCCCTCTAATCACTTACCACAATACCAGTAGATGGGCTAAGGTCCAGCTCAATGACAAATCGATACTGCCAAGCCAGGAAGGTGACTCGGGTAGAAGGTACGAGAAGGAATGGCCTTGGGACCACTGGTTCATCTGGCTGCCACCCAGGTGGCAGGACACTGAGGACTTCCAACTCCTGCTCAGACTGAAGCTGATAATTAGGATGAAAAGAAAAACAAAGGGTCAGGGAAGAGTCACACTTTCCTTCCCAGGCTCTGCCTTCTATATCCAAAATGGCTCACTTTCCTCACCACTGGCTCACCTTCCTCAACACAACCATACACTCTTCCCTCACTATGTAGAAAATTTGTTTTTTAAATTTTCATTATCTTGTGGGCTTAGTCACTTGCCCCTCCCAGAATTAGAACTCTCAGAGATAGTCTCCCCTCCTGTCTGTTTCCAGCACCCTCCTAAGGAACAGAACCTTCTGGGCCAGTTCCTTATATATATCCTGTCTCTAAACCTTACCAGCATTTCTTGGGGTGTAGCCTGCACAGTTTGATGCAAATGATTGAGGAACCAAGCCAGGCGAACATTTCGGGAGATTCGATAATCCTTTTTCATTAACAGAAACACGTGCCCAGCTTCTTCCACCTGGAGACAGAGACATTCATAAATCTAAAAAAATGGTACTGAATTCATAGAATATACACATTACTGTACAAGTAACTTGCTCAAGGAGCTTACAAACTGAGAGAGGCAAAGCAGCAGAGATGAAGAGTTTACCCCTATCTCCACACAAGGTGTTCCTAGCCCTAGAAAAGCAATAATGAAAGGTGCCTGATGTCAGAGAAGAGTGCAGCCAACTAACATAGAAAGTCTTTCTTCTTCTCCAAGAAAGAAGGCAAGGGTGAAAAGATACAGAAACAGGCACTGGGAAATGACAAGGATGACAGCAGAAAGCCAGGAGGAATTCGCATCTATGGAGCACCTAAAGTATATCCAATAGTACTTCATACAAGTTAAGTGCAAGAATTTCAGATTCAACCTGTGTTTGAATTCCAATTCAGCCACTTATCAGCTGTGAGACTGTGGAAAAAGTATTTAACCTCTTTAAGTTTTTGTGTCCTCATTTGTAAAATACCAATCTTAAATGCATCAAGGGGAATCATGCATATAAAGTCCTCAGCATAGTCCCTGGTACTTGGTAAGAACATTAATAAAAGTTAACTATTACAGATTATTACAAGGCACTATGCTAGGGTCTTTAAGTAAGCTCATTTAATCTTCACAATAAAACATTTGCCAGGAGAAAACCAAGATTCAGAATAGTTAAAAGATTTAATTTAAGTAGTGGGTATAGGGTCAGAAGGCAAGCCAAGGCATGATAAGCTGCAAAGACCATCCACTAGAGTGACAAGTGGATCAAACTGGAAACTTAATAACAGAAAAGATTTTTTCTTTCTTTCTTTCTTTTTTTTTTTTTTCAGAGACAGAGTCTCACTGTGTTGCCCTCAGTAGACTGCCGTGACGTCACAGCTCACAGTAACCTCCAGCTCTTGGGCTTAGGCGATTCTCTTGCCTCAGCCTCCCAAGTAGCTGGGACTACAAACTCCCGCCACAACGCCCAGCTATTTTTTGTTGCAGTTTGGCTGGGGCCGGGTTCGAATCTGCTACCCTTAGTATATGGGGCCAGTGCCCTACTCACTGAGCCACAGGCACCACCCAAGAACAGAAAAGATTTAAAGCAGTTTAAACATAATGGGGACAATAAGCTGAATGGATGCTTTAACATAATCGGAATGACAAAAAGACAATTTAAACATCAAAATGCTGATTCCATATTATTGTTTGTTATGTCTCTATAATATCTAAAATCACTCTTCCCAATACTGCTGAGGTGGGCCCTGGATAGGATTTTGGATTTTACCCTAAGGGTTTCAGCATTCCCTCTGGCTATCATGTGATTCAGAAAGACCCACTAGTGACCAGGAAAGATGACGGCAGCTTAGACTAGAACTACTCAAAGTAACCAGGCTGTGAACTGTTTGAGAGTGGTCCTTGATGAGATAACGCAAGTTAGTGCTAGAATGCAAAACCAACACTGCCTTTCAATGAGAAAGTCTTGTTATAGTAAAAACAAACCCAAAAGTCAGCTGAAGTGTTTAGCTTCAATTCAAAGAGTCTTTAGGACAGGACAGGTATGAAACAGTGATTAAGTGAAAGTAAGGATAGAGCAGCGGTTCTCAACCTGTGGGTTACAACCCCTTTGGGGGTCAAAGGACCATTTCACAGGGATCACCTAAGACCATCCTGCATATTAGATATTTACATTACAACTCATAACAGTAGCAAATTACAGTTATGAAGCAGCAACGAAAATAATTTTATGGTTGGGGGTCACCACAACATGAGGAACTGTATTAAAGGGTTGCAGCATTAGGAAGGTTGAGAACCACTGGGAAAGAGGAAGAACGTGTCAAGTATAATTATAGCAGCTTTAGAAACCAGTATGCTGCTAGATGACTTCCAAGTTAGCTAGAAAAGAGTCATTACTACCCCTTCCCCTTAACAAGTCCTATCAAACAGACTCTCATTGCTCCCTTCATAAAAACAAAAAAGGTATCTAAGGAAGGAAATCACAGCAATTACTCACCCTCTCTTTCTCTGATCCTTGGTCTTAGGTTGGAATACTCTCATAAACCAGGAAACCTTTCCTTCGTTTGACTTAGCTAGTGTGGGTGTTAATATTATGTTGACTATGCTGGAACCTGCCAAAGTTCTTATCTAAAAAAGGATCATTTGGGGCTCAGAGTATTATCAGAATAGGAAGACCAACCTAACTTAGCTGACCTTTTGTTTATTACTTTATCCCCAGAGCCCAGCGCAGTGGCTGGCACATAGGATTTTGAATAAAATTTTACTATGGAGGGTGCTGGTCACATGCACCAGGGATAGTGGGTTCAAACCCAGCCCATGCCTGCTGAACAATAACAACGACAAAAAAAATAGCTGGGTGTTGTGGTGGGCGTCTGTAGTCCCAGCTACTAGGGAGGCTAAAGCAAGGGGACTGCTTGAGCCCAAGAGTTTGAGGTTGCTGTGAGCTATGAGGTCACCGCACTCTACAGAGGGTGACAAAGTGAGACTCTATCTCAATTAAAAAAAATTTTTTTTACTAAATAAGTGAATTCATTATACGTTCTAAGAAAAAGCAAACTGGATGCTTAAAACTACTCATAATCAGTACAATTCTTCTCAAGGTGAGATCACCTTAATGCTAACGTTGACACTATTTTCCTTCTATTCTTGGGTAGTTAGTAAAGACTATTCTTCAAATGCTGGTTTGTTTTCAGCTATGCAAGGAAAAACCAGGGAAAATGAGTTTTGGTCCATAACAGGCCAGGATGAAAAGAAGAGACAGCACATGTCTATGGGTCAGCACTATAAGGACAGAATTGGGACACTTGGCCACCCCAACTCCTATGACTAAAATCTTGGAAAATATGGGTTTAAGTAAGTGAATCTTTTCCTGACTATTTGCATGACATTAGGGACCTCTGCTAGGCATTCACAAAACACCTATTGGAGTTTAAAAAGTAACATACTTTATGGCTTGGTGCCCATAGCTCAGTGCGTAGAGTGCCAGCTACATATACTGAAGGTGGAGGGTTTGAGCCCAGCCCAGGCCTGCTAAACAATAACAATTGCAACCAAAAAATAACTGGGCATTATGGCGGGCACCTGTAGTCCCAGCTACGCTGGAGGTTGAGGCAAGAGAATCACTTAAGCCCAAGTTTAAGGTTGCTGTGAGCTGTGATGCTACAGCATTCTACTGAGGATGACATAGTGAGACTCTGTCTCAAAAACAAAACAAAACAAAACAAAACAAAAAACAGGGTGGCGCCTGTGGCTCTAGTAGGTAGGGCGCCAGTCCCATATACTGGGGGTGGTGGGTTCAAACCCGGCCCTGGCCAAACTGCAAAAACAACAACAAAAAAAATAGCCAAGCGTTGTGGTGGGCGCCTGTAGTCCCAGCTACTCAGGAGGCTGAGGCAAGAGAATCGTCTAAGCCCAGGAGTTGTAGGTTGCTGTCAGCTGTGATGCCATGGTACTCTACCAAGGGCAACATAGTGAGACTCTGTCTCTTAGAAAACAAACAAACACAAAAAAAACTAGCATACTTTTTAATGTTTGTTTCTCTCACAAGTGTGGAAGCTCTGAAGAGGTAGCTGTGTATTGTTCCTTGATGCAACCCTAGCACCTAGCACAGTGCCAAGATATATTAAGTATTTAAATATTTATGAATTATCAAATGAATTTACGAATAAGAAAAATTGTTCTTACATAGTATATTTACTCTCTTTTTTGTTTCCAGCTATGCTCCTATTTTCTTACTGATGATTCCTATTTTTCTCAATCTTTCATCAACATCTGGTTTTTGTTGTTTAAGAGTTCCCATCCTTCGTCAACCACCTAATGGAAAAATTAATCTATTATAGTGTTTGGATTTTTCCTTTGCTTCTACTGCCAAGTGCAGTGGCTCACTCCTGTAATCCTAGCACTCTGGGTGGCCAAGGCAGGAAGATCACTTGAACTCAGGAGTTTGAGACTAGTCTGAGCAAGAGCAAGACCCTGCCTCTACGAAAAATAGAAAAATTAGCTGGGCATTGGGGTGGGTGCCTGCAATCTCAGCTACTCAGGACACTGAAGCAGGATGATCCCTTAAACTCAGGAGAGTGAGGTTGCTGTGAGCTAGGCTGAGGTCATGGCACTCTAGCCTGGAGGTCAGAGTGAGACTCTGTCTCTCAAAGAAAAAAAAAAGTTTTTTTTTACCAGGTTGTCAGTAGTATTTCTTTTATATTATTATTATTATTATTTTTTTTTAGAAACAGAGTCTCACTTTATTGCCCTGGGAAGAGTAGTGTGGCGTTTAACTCCTAGGCTTAGGTGACTCTTTTGCCTCAGCCTCCTGAGTAACGGACCAGGACTACAGGCGCTGCCCACAACACCTGGCTATTTTTTTGTTGCAGTTTGGCCAGGGCCGATTCGAACCTGCCACCCTTGGTATATGGTGCCGGTGCTCTACCCATTGAGCCACAGGTGCCACCCTTCTTTTCTAGTATTATTATTATTTTTTTAACTGTTCTGGAATCCTGGGGGAGTAGGAGTGAGGGGTCTAACAGATTTGCTTTAGTTTCCATTAAATGTGTTTTAGAAGGAAGAACAATGTTATGGAGAGAAAGTGTGATTTGATAGCTGAGACTTACAACTTGAGTTCAGTTTCCTCTTTTATAGAATACCACCACTTACCCTGATGATGTGTGAAAGCACTTTGTAAAAAGTGCTATATAAATGTACATATTAATGATAATAAGGTTTTGCTGTTTACCCTGCTTCTTGTGTGTCAGAAGCCCTTCACTTCTGCTTCTGTGCTCACACAGAGTCAGACTTTGTCTTCTTGCTAACATCTTGACCCATTCTTGGAACGTGTTCTCTAGAAAATATCTAACTCACTTTTGGTCTTACCTCCCAAAGACACACAAGGTAAGTCTGCCCCTTTGCCAAAAGAAAGTCTATCAAACATGTGATGACAGCCCTCAATCTTTGCTTCTCCAGAGCAGACATCCCTGAGTTCTTTAAGTATGTCTCAAATGGCACAGTTTCAAGTTTCCTCACTATTTTATGTCTTAGATTACATGCCTATGCATAAACTCTGGTTGGTTTACTTTTCAACTTAAAATAAAGGGGCCAGAATAGGAAATTATACCCAGGTAATGTCACAAATTCAGATTCTCTTACATTTGCCTTTTCTCTCTCTTTTTAAGATTTACCATATAATTGACTTAGGAAACCTCTATGACTTTCTCACTTATGCTGCTAAGATACATCCCTTTTTGGACACATGAAATTATTCAATTAGTTCTATCACATAAATTCAGTCTATTACTCTATTATGAAGCTTAGAATATTGCTCATTCTTGTAGTAAACCTCTCCAGCTTAATTTCCCTGCTAATTTGATCAGAATGCCATCCAGTCCTCATCCAACTCCCAAAAAGACAAAGGCAAAGCATTCATTCATTCATTTAGCCAACAAATTTATAGAGAGCCTGCTACACGCTAGGCACTGGGCTAGATCCTAAGGATATAAAGGAAAGCAAAAATATGCATTCTCTCTTCTCATAAAACTTGCTTTATAATGGATGGAGGACAAAAGCATTAATCAAGTAATCACAAAAGTTAAGAACGTGGCTCTATGACAGTAAGAAACAAAGTAACTTGGTTTTAGGTAGTTCCTTAGGAGAACACTGATGCTAAAGATCGAGCAGAGTTTGATTAGAGAGGAGGCAATGGGGGTAAATCAAATGGAGGACACAGTGCTTTAGAAAGCTTTCCTCCAATTATTAGCAGGATGCTGAATTTCACTACTCCATAGCTTTCATTTCTCCTCCTTGCCTTGAAGATTATTTGAATGATGGACTTGCCCAGAGCCAAAATGAAGTCTCATTCATCAATCAATTCTTAAAGAATCCACCTTCTTGACACCGGGAACATTTGCCTTGCTTTCTTGCGGCCTTTCCCCTTATATATGATCCTTTAATGTCAACAACTGGCTGGGCATGGTGGCTCACACCAGTAATCCTAGCTTTCTAGTAAGAGGCCAAGGTGGGAGGATCTCTTGAGCTTAGGAGTTGAGATAAGCCTGAACAAGAGCAAGACATTGTCTTTACTAAAAAATAGAAAAATTAGCCAGGTATTGTGGCAGGTATCTATACAGTCAATCAATCAATCAATCAAGTCAGCAACTTTTTTTTTTGAGACAGAGCCTCAAGCTGTCACCCTGGGTAGAGTGCCATGGCATCACAGCTCACAGCAACCTCCAACTCCTGGGCTCAAGCGAGTCACATGCCTCCACCTCCCAAGTAGCTGGGACTACAGGCACCCACCACAATGCCCGGCTATTTTTTGGTTGCAGCGTCATTGTTGTTTGGTGAGCCCAGGCTGGATTCAAACCCGCCAGCTTAGGTGTATGTTCCTGGCACATTCGCTGCTTGAGCCACAGACTACATTTTTGAAACATTATCTCTAGGGCAGCACCTGTGGCTCAAAGCAGTAGGGCACCGGCCCCATATGCCAGAGGTAGCAGGTTTAAACCCAGCCCCCGCCAAAAACTGCGTAAAAAACAAACAAACAACAACAACAAAAAAACACATCATCTCTAGAGGCAAGGCATGATGGCTCATGCCCGTAATCCAATCCCAAAACAGGACGACATGAGGCCAGGAATTTAAGATCAGCCCAAGGATCATAGCCAGACCCTGTCTGTACAAAAAAATAATCTGGGTGTGGTGGTACACACCTTGGTAGGCTGAGGCAAGAGGCTCCCTTGAGTGCAGGAATTTGAGGTTATTGTGAGCTGTGATCACACCACTGCACTACAACTTGGGCAACAGAGCAAGACTCTGTCTCTAAAAAAAATAAGACAAAAAACCATCATCTTTATATTTTCACTTTCAAGATAGAATGTATCAGAACCAGAAGATTTAATTACTTAGGGAGCTACAACAGTGGTTCTTTTTTTTTTTTTTTTTAGAGACTTAGTCTCACTTTGTTGCCCTTGGTAGAGTACTGTGATGTCATAGCTCACAGCAACCTCCAGCTCTTGGGCTTAGGCGATTCTCTTGCCTCAGCCTCCCAAGTAGCTAGGACTACAGGCGCCTGCCACAATGCCTGGCTACTTTTTGTGGCAGTTTGCCCAGGGCCGGGTTCAAACCAACCACCCTCGGTATATGGGGCCGGCACCCTACTCACTGAACCACGGGTGCTGCCACTAAAACAGTGTTTTTCGGCATGGGATCCAAGGACCAGCTCCATCAAAATCACGTGAGGAGCTTATTAAAATGCCAACTGGGGGCTTGGCGCCCATAGCACAGTGGTTACGGTGCCAGTCATATACACTGAGACTGACGGGTTCAAGCTAAACGACAACTGCAACAAAAAAATCACTGGATATGCGGCAGGTGCCTGTAGTCCCAGCTACTTGGGAGGCTGAGGCAAGAGAATCACTTAAGCCCAAAAGTTTGAGGTTGCTGTGAGCTGTGACACCACAGTACTCTACCAAGGATGACATAGTAAGACTGTGTCACCAAAAAAAAAAAAAAAAAAGCCAACTGGGTTCTAGGCACCACCCCAGACCAAGTGAATTCGGGGTTTATGGAGCTCAGGAGTTTTAACATTTTAACAAACTCCCCAAGTGATTCCTCCACATTAACACGTGAGAATCCCTGAATTAGTTATCACAGCATTTGTACTCACACGGAACTTCAAGTCCCTTTTGACTCTGACACCCATTACTCTTAGAGTAGTCTGGCAAATATAAAGCAGGGTTTTGAGTCAGAGACCTGGATTCTAATCTAGTTTTAATTTTGTTATCTAGATGACCTTAGACAAGTCACTTAGTTTTTCCAGGCCTCAGTTTCTTTATTAAAAACACGTGGATAAGAGTATCTTCACAGGGATGTTGTTACAAATTAAATAGGAGAGTCAGAACAAGGACAGAGGAAGGTTATAATTCTTTGGAACACTTACTGAGGCCTACATACCATTTATACAATTTGTAATGAATAAAACATTACCAGGCACTGTGCTGCATACCATGTATACCAGGATGAATGAAACATGGTCCATCTCGTTAATTTGTTTTCTTTGAGACAGACTCTCACTGTGTCACCCTCAATAGAGTGCTGTAGTGTCACAGCTCACAGCAACCTCAAACTTTTGGGCTTAAGTGATTCTCTTGCCTCAGCCTCCCAAGTTGCTGGGACTACAGGCACTAATTTGATGTTTTCTATTTGTTTTTTGCACCTGTCCCTTTGTGATTAAAGTCTAAATTATTTTTTGAGCCTTTTCTAATCCTTCTGCTAAGCCTTCTGCTGTCTTTTGCAAACAGACTTCCACAAAATAATGTGGATTTTTCTCTCTTGAAATGGCTGAAGCCACCTTACCACTTTACATCGAAGTCCTACCTCCACCATGGCTTCAAGTTGTATCTTCTTCACCAACCTTTTCTCTCACCAAACACCCTTCTGTTAACAATATGCATTCTAGAGTTAGAGCCACTGTCATCCAATACTTGTTCTGCTGCATATGGCTTTGGCACAGACACTTAAACTCTGTGCCCCAATTTCTTTACCTGTGAAATGGGGATAACGGTGGCTATTTTATGAGTATTAGATGATACTTAGTAAGCATTCAGTAAATGTTATCTATTCTCATTGTCACACTATAGCTTACACTATATTCTCAGTTCTCTGAAGGTTCTAAGCACCTTTTCACCACAAGATCTTCAACATCCTTTGTGGCAAAAAAAAAAAAAGAAGTTTTTGCCTCTTCTTATTGCTAACTTCCACTTATTCTTCAGGCCTCAGCTTAAATATCATTCCTGAGAAGACTGATGCACAACCTCCTCCTTCTTAAGTAAGAAGAGTAAGAACCCCTGTTAAACACCCTCATTCAATCCTTTGCAGCACCTATTATCATAATTCAGTGTTTGTTTACTCCATAGAGATAGGGAACATGTCTGCTTACACAGCTCTGTATCCACCATGATACTTAGCACAATTCTGAGTCCACAGCAGCACTCATAAAATATTTCAAGTATCTGATGAATGAATGATATCCTAAATTTGACTATGCCCAATCTTTCTCTCTTGGGACTCTAACAATCTCTAAAAGCAAGTCACTTTATCATGCCCAGGAATAGAACTTTTCACTCTCTTTATCTTTTGATAACATTTTCATAAATGTAGGCTCAGAGCCCATAGCTCAGTGGTCAGGGCGCCAACCACATATACTGGGGCTGGCATGTTCGAATCCACCCCGGGCATGCTAAACAATAACAACAAAAAAATAGCTGGGCGCTATGGTGGGCACCTGTAGTCCCAGCTACTTGGGAGGCTGGGGCAAGAGAATTGATTAAGCCCAAGAGTTTGAGGTTGTTGTGAGCTGTGATGCTACAGCACTCTACTGAGGGTGACAAAGTGAGATTATCTCAAAAAAAAAAAAAAAAAAAATTCATAAATGTAAATCAAGAACCTAATGAATGCTTAACTTTTGGCTGAATGAGACTCTGATGATTGTATCTCTTGACTGGAAATTACCTTAGATCTGTACTGTTCAATGTATTACACTGTTCAACCACCATGTGAGGTTGCAAAGCACTTGAAATGTTGCTAGTCCAAAATGGGATGTGCTATAAGTATAAAATACAACACTAGATTTTAAAGACTTGGTACAAAAAGGAATGCTAAATATCTTACAATTTTTTATATGTTGAAATAATATTTTAGAAATATTGGGCTAAATAAAATATATCACTAAAATTCATTTGCTTCTTTCTAGTTTATGTGGTTATTAGAAAATTTAATATGGCAAATGTGGCTTGCATTAATTTCTACAGAAGTGCCATTTTAGTCTATCTGCCTAAAAGGTATGCTGCATTTCCCCAAAACATCCCTCCATTTCCTCTCATTTTAACCAATTATGAAACATATTTCAACTTATTTCATGGTTCTTCTCAACATTTATATGTCTGATGCATGGGCTATTCTACCATTTGTGAACATTTCTGATTCTTTTATGTAAGGCATAGTTTCCTACAATCATATTCAGTATTGGGTCTTATCACACCAAATTCCAATGAACTGGAGATGTACCATCTTGTGGCTACTTTATACTACAAACTTTTTTTTGGAGACAGAGTCTTACTTTTGTTGCCTTTGGTAGAGTACTGTCATGTCATAACTCACAGCAACCTCAAACTCTTGGGCTTAAGCGTTTCTCTTGCCTCAGCCTCCTAAGTAGCTGGGGACTACAGGTGCCCGCCATAACACCGGGCTAATTTTAGAGATGAGGTCTCACTCTGGCTCAGCCTGGTCACAAACCTGTGAGCTCAGGCAATCCACCTGCCTCAGCCCAGAGTGCTAGGATTATAGGCGTGAGCCACTGCACCTGGCCCATAAACATGATTAAGAACTTAAGTTCTGGAGCCAGACTATTTGTAGTCCTGGGTCTCATACTTAAGTAGCTATGTAACTTAGGTACTTTTTATTTATTTTTTATTTTTTTATTTTTTTTGAGACAGAGTCTTAAGCTATTGCCCCGGGTAGAGTGCTGTGGCATCACAGCTCAGAGCAACCAAATTCTTGGGCTTAAGTGATTCTCTTGCCTCAGCCTCCCGTAGCTGGAACTACAGGTACCCGCCACAATGCCTGTATTTTTTTTGTTGCAGTTGTCATTGTTGTTTAGTAGGCCCAGGCTGGGTTTGAACCCACCAGCTTCGCTGTATATGGCCCGTGCCCTACCCACTGAGCTATGGGGGCCACCAACTTTGGTACTTTTAATATTTCTGTGCCTCAGTTTCTTCAACTGAAAAAAGGGGATAATAGTGCCCATTTCATAACACTGGGGGAATTAATTGATAATTGGTGAAAGTGCTTAGAATGGTGCCTGGCACAGTAAGTAATGACTACTATTTGTATCATTACATAAATCCCTCACTCTTCCCACCTAGTAGTAGTATATTCTCTTGTAGTACCTGGCACCTCTTCTAGAGGTGATGTTTTATTCAAATCTGAGATTTTATGCTCAGATCTTCTAACTCCAAAACTCTGCTACCCCCCAAGCTGAGTAGCATTTGAGTAAAGTACTTAACATTTTTCACTTTTCAGTTTTCTTTTCTGTAAATGAGAATGGATATTGCCTCCTTTCTTACACAAATCTCAAGGACACAATGTATATAATGTTCCCTGCATAGTCCTTAGCATCTAAAGAATACCTCATATGCCTTTTCCAGTTTTACACACATGATCCTCATAATACACTGTAAAGACAAATATTTTATAAAGAAGGAAATTGGATCCAAAAAGCAAAGACTTGCCCAAAGTTACACACAAAGCTACATAGTAGCGCCAATACCAGAACGAGGTCTCGGTTGCAGTCAAATGTTTTTTTCACGAAACTAAAGCTGCTTTTCCAAAAGCATGAAGCTCTACAACAAAATTCATTCATGCTGTTTACACCATTCCAATGCGTGAGGAAATGCAGAAACCAGCAAAGTCTACTGCCGTGTTGCCCACTGAAACTGCAACAGAAAATCAAAATACAGGGTTTGTAAATACCACTATCATTAGATGAAAGAGTTGGCGACGCGGATGAAGTTTTACAGGAAAAAAAAAAAAACGTGAAGAGTTTTCTCTTCCAGCCCCCGAGGAAACTACGGACCGCGGGGGAGGAGGTTTGACTGGGCCGGTCCCTGCCGAGGCTATGCGGCCCAGCCACCCCCAGACCCATAGAAGGCCAGTGCCACGCCTGCCTGCCGAACCCTCCCCCTAGGATCTCGAGGCCCAGCGCTAAGCCCGCGCGCCCCTCACCTCCGGCTCCGGACGCTCCGAGGCCATCACACACCGCTCCTGCGCCGGCCCGGGCCAGCGAGAATGCACCACTCTTGACCCCTGACCTGGGTACTTGGGTTCCCGGCAGGAACCGGAAGTGAGTGGGAGGACCGAGTTCCAAGTTTTCTGATTGGTGAACGAACCCTTCTTAGAGGCACTTGGCAACCGGGAAACCGGAAGAGGTGGTCGCTGCGGCTGCTACGGCCGCCGCGATGCAGGTGAGAGCTGGGTTGGGCCTACTATCGGCTAGCTAGTCTCTGGTAAAGGGACTGAAAGTGAACTGGCTGAGGAGCATGAGGAATTGGGACTTAGAGGAGAGCTCAGAGCTCGCGGTTGATAAAGGAGCACGGGATGAGGGGCAAGGCCACCTGGAGAGAGGGCTTCGCAGATGAAAGGTGTGGGTGGAGCCTGGATGAGAGGAGAGTCAGACTCCGGCTAAATCGGGAAGGAGGAGGCTGAACTGCCTTACTTGGGTGTGGGAAGTGATTAGGTTGTAATTTGGAAAGGCAAAGATGTAGTCCAAGAAGACGGCTCAAGAAGGTGGTGGGTTGGCTCTGGCCCGGTCTCACGTTGTGTGTGGACGTAACAGGAGATCTATAATTGGAGAGAAGCCCGGAGCGAGGGGGTGGTGGTGGCCGAAAGTTAAGCTATTTGTAATCTGAAGCCGTGGTGGAACCCAAGATCAAACTCTTGTCAGGCACATTAGCGGGTTTGCAAGACGGTTTTACATCATTCTTCTTAGCCCGTGCCCGATGGTTGTTAAGGGTGAAGAAGTGGAGTAAAACAGGAGACCACGGATGGAAACGCTCAACAGACCCCCAGCATTTACAATTGATTGTCTAGCCGTGCGCGGTGGCTCACGCCTTTAATCTTAGCACTCTAGGAGGCTGAGGTGGGAGGATCGCTTGAGCTCAGGAGTTCGAGATTAGCTTAAGCAAGAAACCGCCATCTCTAGTAAACATAGAAAAAAAATTAGCCAGGCGTTGTGGCCAATCCCTGTAGTCTCAATTACTTGGGAGGCTGAGACAGGAGGGTCGCTTGAACCCAGGTGTTTGAGGTTGCAGTGAGCTATGGTAACACCACTGCATTCCAGCTGGGGCAAAAGGGCGGCTCTGTCTCAAAAAAAGTAGTAGTTAGGAGCATGTCCAGATGTTTTTGTTTTTTTATTTGTCACTTAGTTGCTTGCACCTGGTAGGTGAAAGAAGCAGTGATAAATGAGTGCAAATTAATTCAGCAAGAAGGTTGAAACATCAAATCCCAAGAGCAAATGAAGACCTGGGATGGTGGGTGGGACAAAGGGAGAGGGGAGTGCAAGGCTGGTATTCAGAGAAAGCTTCCCACAGATTGTATTGATGATAAGAACCAGGCTCATAAGGCAGATTCTAGGACAGGAGGCTAGAGATGCCTGTGAGATAATGAACCCTAGGTATTAGATCTGGTAAATATTTCCCAGTGAGGGACAGTAGGGTTTACCTAATACAGAGAAAACCAAGCATGGCTTACTAGATAATAGGAGAAAGGAATCAGTTGGTGGGAGGACTTGGGGTCAGATGAACAGGTTGAAAGGTCTAAGGGTTGATGTCTATAACCTAAATGCCAAAGATAGAAAACAATCTGGCTATCCTATGCCAGTGAGATCCTGTGTTACCTGACTGGTGTTGCACAGTCTGGCTTTTCACCCTTCTTTTGTATGTGTCATATTCAGTATCTGTCTGAGTAACCAATCTGTTCCTATTGGTGGCAGAGGGAGGAGAAGCAGCTTGAGGCATCCTTAGATGCACTGCTGAGTCAAGTGGCTGATCTGAAGAACTCACTGGGGAGTTTCATTTACAAGTTGGAGAACGAGTATGGCAGGCTAACCTGGTAAGGGTTGCCAGGGCAAGCTGGGGAAGGTGCCATGGGTGGGGGGCATGCCTTCTGATGGATAGGATGTTTCCAATCATATAACCATTTATCAGTTTGCAAACATGTTTAGATTTGGAAAGAGCTGGGTTTCCCAACATTTAATAGGTGTCCTCCATGGTAAGGAAGTAGGAAAATGCTGTTTCTCAATCCTGGTTTTTTCTAGCTTTTAATTGACCTTGTGACTTTTCTGGTGAGGAGGTCCGCTGTCAGTGGGTCCTCCCTCTATAGCAGCGGTTCTCAACCTGTGGGTTACCACCCACAAGAACTGTATTAAAGGGCCACGGCATTAGGAAGGTTGAAACCACTGCTCTATAGCTCTGTTCATGCTGGATCTCTTGCCACAGATGTGGCTGAATCTTTTACTCGTGGCTGAATCTTTTACTCTGGATGTGTTCATCCTATTTCCAGGCTGGAAAGGTGGCTTTTACCTAGTTTCTAAATTTTTTGTGGTAACAGGGTAGCATTCGTTCACTCCCATTTTGCCACTGTTCCTCACCCTCATTCAAACAATGAACTTCCTTTTTCTACATCAGTGTCAGAAACTGAAAGTGTGTACCTTTTTTCTAACCTCCATCCCTGTTAGCCAGTCTTGTTCCCACTAGGCCAGTTATAGGACTATGAGATTTTTGGTGATGAGTCTAGTCTTTCTAGTCTGAAGGACCCCTTAGAGACTACTGGGAACCATTCCAGGGAAGAAGTGGAATATTCTGACACTTTCTTACCACTACCAGGCCCTCTGTCCTGGACAGCTTTGCCTTGCTCTCTGGCCAGTTGAACACTCTGAACAAGGTCTTGAAGCATGAAAAGACACCACTGTTCCGTAACCAGGTCATTATCCCTCTGGTGCTGTCCCCAGACCGAGATGAAGATCTCATGGTAAGAAGAGGAAAAGGATACAACTTGAGAAATTAAGTTCTTAAATGACAGCTTAGAGCACTATTGTTTATCAGTTATTCTAGAAGTTTTGAATGTGGAGTAGTGTGTGGCAATAAGAAGCAAAGACTGCAGTTTTGAAACCTTTTTGTCCTTCTAGAGATAGGAAAGCACTCCCAATTAGGGCTGTAATAACTTGAGGCCTATGTCACCAAGGGACCTTTCTCCTTCAGTATCTATCTTGAGCTAAAAAGTGACCTTTTGTGCCTGCATATTGTAGTCTTTTATTAAAATGTAGCAGCAGAAGGTAGTTATAATTTGGCCCTAGGTTTGGTAGAAATAGGGGTATGAAAAGACAGAACTGACAGATGGAGTAAAGGGGACAGTGTCTTAGGAAACTAGATATTGTATCTCAGGTTGTCTTTTCTCTGAAAATGCACCATTTGCCCGTAGAAGAGACTGTATCAGGCCAGATTGAATCTTTCTTGTATGCATAGTAGGATCAATAAAATCTGTGTGTTACAGCGGCAGACTGAAGGACGGGTGCCGGTTTTCAGCCATGAGGTAGTCCCTGACCATCTGAGAACCAAGCCGGACCCTGAAGTTGAAGAGCAGGAGAAGCAACTGACAACAGATGCTGCCCGCATTGGTACTGATGCAGCTCAGGTTGGACTGAGAAACTGCTCTGCTGCCCTCATCCCTGTCCCATCATTAGAAGCTAGGGATTACCATTCCTGTCTAGTAGGGATGCACAGTTGGTTGTACATAAGTTGCCTCTGGAAGAGCACAAAGAAGAAACTTTTTCATATTATTTCTTACTTACATCTCTGCATAAATTTGTATACGTTACAGAAGCAGATCCAGAGCTTGAACAAAATGTGCTCTAATCTTCTGGAGAAAATCAGCAAAGAGGAGCGAGAATCTGAGAGTGGAGGTATGGAGGGACTGGTGACAAAATGAAGAGGGAAAGGTATGTAAGAGCACTGGAACAGGAATGGTGGCTTTGGTAGTAGTAAAGTTAGGACACAAGAATGAACTACCATATATACTCAAGTATAAGCTGAGTTTTTTCGGCACAAAATTTGTGCCAAGTTCGGCTTTTTTGGCACAAATTTTGTGCCGGAAAAAACTCGGCTTATACTCGAGTATATAGGGTACTTAGGAAAGTATTTGCCTTTTGTACCTAAGGCCAGCCCTAGAGCAAGTGGAGGAAATAGATAAAGTGGGAAGGGAGAATTCAGAGATAGGCTTGGAGGTCCTTTGGCTCTTTCTCTGGGCTATGAGGGAGTCTAGATGCTGAAGTCAGGACTCAGCCTTGGCATTCACAATGGTCATCCAGCTACTAGGCTCGGTGCCAAGCCAGAAGCATACTTCAGGGTCCCCACTTGATTTTTCTTCAGGTCTCCGGCCGAACAAGCAGACCTTTAACCCTGCAGACACCAATGCCTTGGTGGCAGCAGTTGCCTTTGGGAAGGGGCTGTCTAATTGGAGACCTTCAGGCAGCAGTGGTCCTGGCCAGCCAGGCCAGCCAGGAGCTGGGACAATCCTTGCAGGAGCGTCAGGATTACAGCAGGTGCAGATGGCAGGAGCTCCAAGCCAGCAGCAGCCAATGCTCAGTGGGGTGCAGATGGCTCAAGCAGGTCAGCCAGGTAAGGTAGCAAGGTTTGAAATGTAGCTGATTTTGAAAAGGGGAGTGAGAATAAACTAGATTATCTTGGACCCCAGCATCCCCAGCCTTGGAAATTTTCTCCTTTGTATTGTGACCCAGAAAACAGTTTTCAAAAGTAAAATCTTATCTGGCACTCTGTAACAGGCACCAGAAAGTGAGGGAAAAAATTGTATAACAAAAATTGCTCCCCTCTCTATCCCCTTCTCACATCTGTGACTCAATTATCCTTGTATCTCATTTGCTCTGGATATTAGGAGTACTGTCACTTTCTCTTCTAAGGTAGAGAGATCAATGGTCAAACCTTAAAGACCATTTAGTAGGTACATCGGGTTTTGACAAGCAGGTAAGTTTCTTAATACTATATTCTTTTCTCTGTATCCTCTCTTTCTTGCTCTTGGCCTCCTGCCTTCTCCCCTGCTTGCTTTTAATAATTGTGAAATAATAGATGCAAGCAGGTAGAAGAAGTATTTCTTCCAAGCTGCCTAGGCAAAGGGAAAATTAGAACAAGAGACAACATAATACTCTTTTACCTATGACATTAGATGGGGGTCTAGGGCGGCGCCTGTGGCTCAGTGAGTAGGGCGCCAGTCCCATATGCCAAGGGTGGCGGGTTCAAACCCAGCCCCGGCCAAACTGCAACAAAAAAATACCCAGGCATTGTGGCGGGCGCCTGTAGTCCCAGCTACTCGGGAGGCTGAGGCAAGAGAATCGCTTAAGCCCAGGAGCTGGAGGTTGCTGTGAGCTGTGTGATG
>CAUYPK010171835.1:0-10684 GCA_963574355.1 Loris lydekkerianus | reverse complement strand
AGTAAATGTAGAATATAAATGTCTTAACACAATAACTAAGAAAATGCCAGGAAGGCTATGTTAACCAGTGTGATGAAAATGTGTCAAACGGTCTATAAAACCAGTGTATGGTGCCCCATGATTGCATTAATGTACACAGCTGTGGATTTAATAATAATAAAAAAGATTTCTAACCAAAATCCTGATTATTTGTGATCATTCATAAAACCAGCATATATATTCCACTCCAAATATTTACATAACATGGTTTTATCTTTAAGCTGTTTACTATCAAGTTGATAGGAAAAATCCATATGGGGAAAAAAATACTAATAACTTCATAAATCAATGCAAAAAATATAAGACAATGTAACAGTATGGCAATATCTAATAGAAATTAACATTAGATATTAACAATATCTAACAGAAATTAATCCTTGTTGTTAGGATCCTATTTATAGTTCTGTTGTAAAGGATAAATATATGTATTTATATATATATATAGACATATATACAAATATAGAGAGAGACAGAGTCTCACTCTGTCACCCTGGTTAGAGTACCCTGGCATCATAACTCACCTCAAGAAGTTGAGGTCAGCAACTACAAACTCTTGGGTTTGAGCAACCCTCTTGCCTCAGCTTCTCTAGTAGCTGGAACTACATGTACCACTATGCCCAGCTACTTTTTCTATTTCTGGTAGAGACAAGGTCTCATTCTTGCTCAGGCTGGTTTCAAACTCCTGAGCTCAAGCAATCCATCCACCTTGACCTTCCAGAGTGTTAGGATTATAGGCATGAGCCACCATGCCTGGCCAAGGATAATTATATTAACAGTATCTCACAGTAAGAAATTATTCAAGAGTAAATATAGCAAGGATGGGATAGGTTTTTGGAAACTGCAAGACTTATTTGTAAAGTTCAAATACATTATCTGGTATAGTGACAGATAATGGTTATAATAAATTAAGGAAACTTCTATACAGACAAAGAAATGAACAGAACTGCTTTTAACCCTAAAACAGATATATAAAAATATATAAAGAGAAAAAAAAGTAATTCCTTCTGGAGCCAATGGGAATGAAGTTAGGGGAAGGTGACCAAGGATGGTGCTGTCTTGTTTTACTTGTTTTCAAATAAAAGTTTTGGTTTAAATTACTGATCAAATCTCAGCTTCTGTAAGTAAGTTGTCATTCTGATTTTCTCGAACTTGTATTATCTTGCTGTGGTTTGCAGATTCACTTTGCTACAAGCCAGTGTTCAGTACCTACTTGGAGTGAGAATTATAAACCTTACTGAGTTGTGTATTTAACAACCACGTTTGTGAAGGCGCTTGGAGAGGTGCCTCCTGCCGTAAAGGACATGCACAGCACCTGCATTTTACTCTCTATAGAGGGAATTTTTACCAAGGAAATGACCTGAGCTAACAGTGCCAAACATTGCATTTGACCTTCTTTGCCAAAACTTGTGAAGGGTTGCACAACCAACTGACTTACTGCAGCACTACTTTTTAGGTCTGACAACCATGTACATGACCTTCATTCAGAGTGGCAAAGAATGCAAGGTCAAGTGGTAGACATTCCTGTTACTGATTTAGTTCCCTGTCCTTATGTGGCTCTGCCTTCTGCTTTCTCTACCCCTGGATAACTCTGAGCAGGTGGCAGTTGGAGGCTTGCAGCATGAAATCAGAGAAATGCCTGAGCTCTTTTGCATGCTTGCTATGCCTACAATGTAGCACAGTGAGACAAAAAGCCTACATTTTACACAGATGTAGGGGAGAAAATCAAACATACTACTATGATAAAAGGGAAGTTAGGGAAATATCAATGCACAGTTCACCAACAGAATTAACTGCACATTTGTATGCACAACATTGAGCTTAAAAAGAAAACTGGGCATTTCATCCATTTTTGTAACGGATAAGTTAAAGCTGTGTGGGGATTTGAAATGACACAACCCTTCATTTTAGATGTTAGGAATCTGAGGACCAGAAATACCTGGGCTTCTTTTAAGTTCTGTAATTTACTCTCATTAGTCCTGCTGCATGGAGACAGTCCAAAGAAAGGGTTCATCTACATCCCTCATGATATAATAATTGATGAAATAATTGTTTTAAAAGTGAAAATTACATAAAAATATTGATAATTAACTGAGTTTTATTTCATGACATTACTTACAACTTTTCCTGGGTTTTGGCCCCGTGAGGCTCCAAGCTACAGCATGGAATGTGGGGGTCAGAGGGCCAGTGTCAGCTTTAGCTCTGATACTGCTGGATCATGTCATTCTGGGGAAAATCACTTAGCCTCTTCAATCTTCTACTTTCTATTTTTATTCATCCAATATTTACTGATGCCTACTTCGGGCCAAGCCTGTCCTAGTGCTACAGTTGAGAAGTGTACAAAACAGACTAAATCCTTACATTTTGTAAGGCCTGCTCACTGGCCTTTAGATCCGCATCT
Source organism: Loris lydekkerianus (assembly GCA_963574355.1). Taxonomy (NCBI): domain Eukaryota; kingdom Metazoa; phylum Chordata; class Mammalia; order Primates; family Lorisidae; genus Loris; species Loris lydekkerianus. The sequence continues at coordinate 8,247 of CAUYPK010171835.1, read as the reverse complement.
GTGATTTCCACTATTGAGGCGGAGGGGACAGACAGGAAACAAGTGAATACACTATGATTGAAAATGATAAAGACTAAGGATAAAACTAAAGCATGGAAGGTGGATAGGAAATGTTAGGTGTTGGCTGGAACTTCAGGAAGAGTCATCTGGAAAGGGCTGAGCAGCAAGATGAAAACAGGTGACTTTTTGGCCACGCCCTGAGGGAACTGACAGCACTAGTCATGCAGGTGTCTGGGGAAAGAGCACTACAGGCAGAGGGAACAGCGAGCAGAAAGGTCCTGAGGCAAAACCATGTCCTTGGCATCTGCTGAACAGTAAGGAGACCGGTGTGACTGCGGCAGAGAATAAAGGGAAGAGGAGGAGGAGGAGATGGAGCCAGGGAGGGAAGCTGGGGACCGACTCCTTCCAGGTTGCACGAATTCGGCCCTTTAATTAGATGGGAAGCAAACAGAGTCTGAGGGGCAGTGTCATGACTGACTTATGTTTTAGTAAGATCACTCTGACTAGTGGTTTGCTTATTTATTTCAAAGGACATAATAACCACTCAAATTTCCAAAGTTTGTAAGGATTAAATATTTGTGGAGGGCCTTCAGGATGTCAAGTGAGTGATTATTACGTGGAGTCAGAATAGAAGAGTGGAATCACAGATGCAGATCTAAAGGCCAGTGAGCAGGGTAACATAGAGCTATTAATACTTAACCTGCAGTGTGTGATTACAAGGGTTAAATGTAACAATGTCAAGTGCACCTTTCAATACAGCAAGAACTGAAAAGTGCCCTGTGTTCTGGAGCACAGAGAAGAGCCCTGGGAACTGACACTCCTGGGGTCTAGCCCCAGCCTTCTACTGCCCCATGGCACAAACAACAAACCAACTGAATTCTCCATAGTTTGTTCATTTTCTCCACGTCTCTAATGTGTAGGGGTTATGACAACAGCTGTTCTCCCACAGTGAGGTAAGGGTTAAGAAGTTAATACCTGCAGCACCGCTGTACAGCAGGAGTCCTGAAGAGTGTTTCTGCTCTTTATGCAAGTGTGACTAAGACTTTTAAGAAGACAGTGAAAGAATCCAGAGAAAGCTGCTGCCCTGGAAACAATGTGAGATTTATCTGTTTATCTTGAGCACATTACCCAGATTCTTTCGAGCTCTATGATTTAGTACATAGAGAAAGGAGAAAAAGAGGAGGAGGGGCAGGAGAAGTAGGAAAAAGAGGAAGGAGAAGGATGAAGTGGTGGCAGGGATGATGAAGGGGATGAAGAAAACGTAGGAGCAGATCTCTATCACACAGTGGGATAGCTCCAGAAAGGATAATTTGGCAAGGCTTAAAAATTTCTTTTAAGTCCTCATTTAGTGCTAGAAAGCACTAGAAAATCTGGCAAGTTTCCTATCTCTCTTTTATTTTTAAGCCAAATTATCTTAATCAGCTCGTTGTAACTTAGTATTTCTCACCAGAATCCTTGACATCTCTTCTTTCTGGGCTTCTTTGGGTGAAACCCCGGGGCCCTTCCTGAGTGAAAACCACTGCGCTGCGGCACCGCCTGGGTGGCTCACCCCGAGTCTCTCCAGGAGCTGGGCTGATGGGCGATCACTGAGTCGGTGTAACTTAGAAAATGCAGGCTATACACCTTAAAAGAACCTTTTTTTTTTTTTTAAATTTAGAAAAAGCAAGACTTTAAAGCAGTGAGGGCAAGTCACAGCCCACCCAATTTCTTCCACAGTGACTTGTAACTAGTGTAACTCAGGTAGTTAAAATACCACCAAATACATGTCCTGGCCAACTGTAATTCCCAAAACAATATAAAATTCCTAGACAAAAGACTTGCGTGGGGATTTTCCACTTGGGTCCCCACCGCCACCACCAGCGGATTTGAAGCCTTTACTTCCTTTCCTATTCCTTTCTATCTAATAAATACTATCTTATCACTGATCTTTGTGGTCTGTGGGTTCATTCTTTGAGAATCTCCAAGACCAAGGACCTACTGTAGAAAGAAATTCTGGCAGCAGAATGATCTTACTCCTTTGGAAACAATGCATTTACATCATGCTAAGTGCCATGAAAACATATTTGTTTTTTCCATAAGTATGTGAAAAATACAGAGAAAAAAGAAATACCCAAGTTTAAGAACAAGGAGAAAAGCAATTAGAAGGGAACCTAGAAGCAGCAGAAACACCCAGATCATAACTCCTATGGAAGATACTTAGAGCTGAACACATATTCCCGAGAGTCATGGGGCTTTACATAGAGGGTGTTGGCCATATAGTCTTTAAAGGGCTTTTGGGAAAGCCTGTGGTACGGCCAGCAGAAGCTCTGCCAACACCACTTGGAAACCTCTATGAATGGAAGCAATCTCAAAGAAAGAACACACAGATGTATGTCACTTTGAGGCAATCACTCCTTTCCCCAGCAGAGCCCCTCCTGATACAAATTTTCTTGTTACTTCTTTGGCATTTCCTACCTTTTTCAAACTTCTTTATTGAGTTTTGGATTATGAAGTAGCTTTGTTAAAGGAGAATGGAAGAAGGTAGCAAAAATGTATTGGCATTACAAATTAAGAGGATAGATCTTATTTGGAGGAACATTTGTGTGGCTTTACTCATGTCCAAGGTGGTCTTACTGCTGGGCAGCTCACCACAGTTGACTCATATTCGAAGAAGACCTCATGTGAAACAGAAGCACCTGCTTGGGTGGAGCTTTTGCTTTGTGTAGGGTACACACTGAAACACTCACTTGGCTTCAACCATGTGTCCTAATTAAAATTTTCCTTTTCCTTTTTTTTTTTTTTTTTTTTTTTTGAGACAGAGTCTCACTATGTTGCCCTTGGTAGAGTGCCAGGGTGTCGGAGCTCACAGCAACCTCAAACTCTTGGGCTTAAGCGATTCTCTTGCCTCAGCCTCCCAAGTAGCTGGGGCTACAGGCACCCACCACAACGCCCAGCCATCTTTTTGTTGCAGTTGTCATTGCTGTTTAGCTGGCCTGGGCCGGGTTTGAATCCACCTGCCTTGGTGCATATGGCCAGTGCCATAATCACTGTGCTATAGGTGCCAAGCCTAAAATTTTTCTTTATAAAGCAACGTATGTTATCCTCACAACAGCTGAAGACAAATTAGTCACCAGCACTTGCCCAGTGGCTTGTTCTGGGCTCAGTCTCCAGATCCATGCAATGTCTCATGTAATTTTCAAGTGGCTCTTTTACCTCTATGGGTTTTGCATTAGCCTCCAGGCTACTCCTTAATACAAAGGCCTGTATTAAAAGTTAAATTTTTACTTCTCCATGTAATGATAACAGGTGATATCACAATTGTGGACCTCTCAGGTCCAGCACAAAAGCCAGTCATAATCAAATGTTCACTAACATCCCTTTTTGTAACTGCATTCACTCACTTGATAATTCTGGCACTTATTTTCATGATAGGATCAACTGAATTAAACCTGAGACTGCCAGATTCATTAGTTTAGAGGACTATAAGATTTTTTTTTTTTTTTTTGAGACAGAGCTTTAAGCTATAGCCCTGGGTAGAGTGCTGTTGGCATCACAGCTCACAGAAACCTCAAACTCCTGGGCCCAAGCAATTCTCTTGCCTTAGCCTCCGAGTAGCTGGGACTACAGGCCCCCGCCACAACGCCCGGCTATTTTTTTTTTTTTTGGTTGTAGTTGTCATTGTTTGGCAGGCCTGGGCTGGATTTGAACCTACCAGCTCTGGTATATGTGGCTGGTTCCTTAGCTACTTGAGCTACAGGCACCACCCAAGGACTAGAAGATTCTTTACCAGACTGACCTACTTACCTACAATAACATCTCTATGGGCTCTGAGATGTCTTCACCACAAATGAGTGAAGAAAAATATGTATGAAGAAAACCACACATACATTCCAGAAAATACAAAAACCAGAATGACTAATACAAAAATGACTATAAAAAATGCCTAGGTTTTGGTTGGGTACAGAGACAGGGGGGCGGGGCAGGGAGTAATCCAAATCATACACATTAGCACTGAATGCTGATATGAACTCTGGAAAATCCATGAGACTTCTTTACCCTAAGGCAGAAGCAGAAAGAGTAGTGTGTGAACTCACAGAAAATACAAAGAAAATTGAACACCAGTTTAGGGAAGGATGATCCAGTACATTCCTTATAATAGGTAAACAGAAAGGCTAATAGCATATGTTTCCCATTTAATCTCACAGAGAAATACCTCCCTGTGGTAAACAGAGATGATCGCAGAGTAACCATGGAAACCCCGCTGCCCTTCATCAACATAAAATTTGTGTTATGTTCATGATAAGAAGTAGTTCTCACTGAACAAGTTTCCAAGGGAAAGGCAATAAAATTGACAAAATTTTATACAAAGAGTTAAAAAAGGTCCTTTAAAAATAAGGTTAACTCAATGGTCAAAAAAAGTACTGTGGTTTTGGTAGATTACTTGCCATCTTCTGTAATGCCTTTTATTCTGCTCAACAGCACAGTCCTAACCTTCTCAAGTTAGATCATTGTCAATTCACACCTGAATGAATACGAAAGTTCCTAACTTTGGCCTCTCCTCACTCAGCTTCTAAACCAGCTTCTGTCTACACATGAGTCATTTTGGATACTGTCAGCTGATTCTTTCTCACACATCACTTTTGTTTGTATTTGAAGGTCCTTGACATACTGTGAGAGCGGTGAAGGAATGCCTCTTTATGGTAGTGATGCTAGAGCAGAGAAAAACATGAAGTGAAGAAAGGAGCCATGTAATGATCTGGGCTACAAGGTTTCCAGGAAGATGGAAAAGGCCTGAGGCTATGACAAACACTCAAGAGGAGGAAGAGCAAGAAAGACTGTGTGCTGGATGGAATGATTAAAGGGTATGGTAAGAGAAAAAGAAATCAGAAAGATAGAGATCAGTTGAGCTATGGAGGCCAAAGTTAGGAGTGTGGACTTGATTATAAGTGTAATTTATGATAAGTTATGAGAGTAATTCAATAAACCCTGCTAGAAAATGAATTATTTAGGATCACTTATTTTGTTAAATTAGGGCTGAAGTTTAAAGGACAATTTAAGAAGACAAATTTTTTTTTTCACATGTTACATATGTTTAAATTGAATCATATTTACATTGGCCAACATTTTCCACTACTAAAATTCAATGGCAATCTAAGCAAGAGAGAAAAAATAAAGTTACACGCAAAATTTTGTGCTCTCATTATGTCTTAGAACTTTAGTATTGTCTTTTGATAAAACAGGTTAATAAGTGAATGAATATTCAGAATAAGGATGATTTAAAAAATAACACATATATACATGGAAAGACTTGTTTATATTATACATTTTCAGATGTTAAAGTTATCACTTGTTTGAATGACAGATTATGGATTAATATATCAGTGTTCTATCTTAGAATATCACCACTTTTAGGTTCTTGAGGATTAAACAACAGATTCACTGAGTCAGACAGGCAGCCTCTGAGATGACCTATAATACCAGGGCCCCACAGCCTGGTAGTCATATTCTTGGTGTCTCCCTTCCATTGAATGTGGGCTGGACCCAATAATTTGTTTCTAATAAGTAGAATATAGTAAAAGTGATGGGATACCTGCTCTGGATATTATATTACCAAGTGACTATGGCTTCCATCCTGGCACTCTCTTGTTTGCTGTTCTGGCAGAAGCCAGATGTCATGTTGTGAACTGTCCTATAGACAGGTGCATGTGGTAAGGAGTGAAGAGAGGCTTGGGTCAAAAGATAGTAAAGAATTGCAGCTCTCAATCCACAAGCTCAGTGAATTTGATCCTACCAACAACCAAATGAGTGTGCTTGCACATGGATTCTCCCCAAGAATGAGAATACTGTGACAAGTGACAGCTTGACTGCAACCTCATGGGAAACCTGACTCAGAACCACCCTAACTAAGTAAGCTACATATGGATTCCAAACCAAAGAGACCATGAAATCATAAATGCTGTTGTAAGTCATTAATTTTGGAGGGTAATTTATTATACAGCAATATACAATTGACACATTGAACTACTAAAACATCGTAATGGAGTAGATTCTTAACAGTGGCTAATTCAAAAACATTAAAAATGGTCTGAAATAAGGCCAGCTCACGCCTGTAATCCTAGCACTCTGGAGGCCCAGACTGGAGGACTGCCTGAGCTCAGGAGTTGGAGACCACCATGATATAACATTCCTTTTTGTAACATCCTCATCTCTACTAAAAATAGAAACAATTAGCTGGATGTGGTGATGTGCCTGTAGTCCCAGCTACTCTGAAGGCTGAGGTGGGAGGATCACTCAAGCCCACAAGTTACAAGTCTACCCTGGGCAACTTAAAAAAAATATTAGTCAGAGAATCATGATTATATATTAAAAAAATCAAAACATCATTTAAAGAGAATATTAGTCAGAGAATCATGATTATATATTAAAAAAATCAAAACATCATTTAAAGAGAAGACTCTATTCACTCAACTGTCTTAAATTGGAATGAATTTCAATGAAAATGCAAAGTTGCTGATACATTTTTAAAAAAATAGACAACTTGCAGGACTTTAAGGAGAAGTGAATTTATAATAGTAAAAGACACAACTTTCGGCCTGCTTAGGCAACCAGCCTGCTTCAACAGAACAGGACAGTTCCCAAATATATTTGCTTTGGGGGACCCACTTCCAAAAACTGTGATCATTAAAAGCAGTTATATCAACATTCTATTATTAAAACTGACACATTTGCTCAGCTGATTTGCTTCCTGCCCTTCTGTTTTACCTACTCCAGCTAAAAATGTGTCTCATGTGCGTGCTGGCACTGGCATGTATATACCAATGTTATTAAGTTTTCCTAGATTTTCTTTTCATGGAAATGACTTTGAGATTAAATATAATTACAGTTTAGCCTGCTAGTCATTTGTTTATCTACTTGGACCCTCAAGAATGATGTGGTAGAGGGCAGCGCCTATGGCTCAGTAGGTAAGGCACCAGCCCCATATACTGAGGGTGGCGGGCGCCTGTAGTCCCAGCTACTCCGGAGGCTGAGGCAAGAGAATCGCTTAAGCCCAGGAGTTGGAGGTTGCCGTGAGCTGTGTGATGCCACGGCACTGTACCGAGGGCCATAAAGTGACCCTAAAAAAAAAAAAAAAAGAATGATGTGGTAGAATTAGAGTAATGGTACTGCTTATTTTTATTCCTCAGGTACCACACCAACAGGGGCATACAGAGGGGAAGGTAAACAGTAAAAACGAATCAGTGACGGTGGTGGTCAAATTATGAAACATATGCTGATGGCTGTGTTCACAGGATTCATTCCCTGATGAAAGATATCTAAAAACAAAATCAAAAAAGTCTCTTCTCTGTTCTATTTTCTCGAGTTATTTATCAATAGTGAAAGAAAGGAAAGGAGCAGTTTTACCACAACATAAATGGAAATAATTTAAAAGCAGGAAATATTGACTTACAGTAACTTAGTAGGACTTCCCAAATCCTTTCTTTAAAAATAGTAATAGTTTTTAATACATCATCCACTGCTCTGACAACTATGCAATCATGTTTTTAAAAGTCTCCCAAAAGCATACTTAACATTTTACTTTACTTTTATAAACCTTGGTGTGAAGACTTCCTCAGACAAAAAGAGTCTTTCTTGCAACTTAACCTGTTTTCAACTCTCTTATGAGACAAAAATTTAAATAATAAAGAAAATGCAAGATAAAGAATAGTAAGTTACAAAAATAAAATTGGCATGGTGAACACAATGATGTAATTTCTAAATGGCATTAACTTCATGCCCATATCCTCCTTTCTTTAGCTATTTTTTATTTAAATTTTTTTTCCACTAGCTCAAAACCACAAAGTATAATTGTTGTACATTATGGTTTAAGACCAGACGTTGACCTGGAAATGTAATTTATTTTGCTCAAATTGAACAATCAAATTCCTTTCCCCAAATATGTCCACCCTGTGTACTACAAACCAGCTGCTCAATAAAATCTGACTCCAAAATTTCACAGGCTTTATTTAAATCAGAGAGAGGAATCACTCACAACTTGTTTTTCTTTCCAAATTACATGTTTAAACTCAGAAATGACAGAAAATATATATATATATATATATATATATATATTTTTTTTTTTTTTTTTATTAAATCATAGCTATGTACATTGATATGATCATGGGGCATCATATACTAGCTTCATAAACCATTTGACACATTTTCATCCCAATATTCAACATAGCCTTCCTGGCATTTTCCCAGTCACCGTGGCATGACATTTACACTTCA
>CAUYPK010171834.1:0-24975 GCA_963574355.1 Loris lydekkerianus | reverse complement strand
ACAAAAAACAAAAGAGGGAATTGTTGGGCCCTGCCATGTGCCTGAGGCCTAGTGCAACTTCCTGAGCCTGACTAGAAGTAGATCCATCGAGCTACTTCTGCATAGCAATGACTCAGCAAGGCCCGGCCTGAAACTGCCTCTGCCTAGATACAGCCAACGTGGTACCATGCCATTGGCCAACCCTGTCACGCATCTCGTCCCCCGCCTTCTTTCCCCGCCCCTTCCCCACGCTCTATATAAGCGGCTGCTTGAGGCAATAAAGTTGAGTTCCTGCTTAAAAAAAAAAAAAAAAAGAAATGAAATCAGAAAGGAAGAGCAAAGAGAGGGAAGGAGGGAGGGGAGTGGGGCTTTGGTGTGTGCCACACCTTCTGGGCGCAAGACACAATTGTAAGAGGGACTTTACCTAAAAATGCAATCAGTATAACCTGGTTTATTGTACCTTCAATGAATCCCCAACAACAAAAAATAAAGAAATGAAAAAAAAATAAATAAATAAAAATAAAAATAAACAAAATAAATAAATTTAAGTGGGAAACTGCATTTGGACTCATTCAATGAATTGATAGTTCAAAGGAATATAGAGCAGAAGTGGCCATGCAGGGAGTTTCAGTACTGGAAAGACAGGTTGAGGCAAAATTATAAACAGCCTCTGGACTGGACCAGGTCAAAGTTGGATGTGATTCTGCCAACAATCATGTAATATGAAAGATTGTGAAAGGAAAGGAAAAAACAATTTATTTAGACTACAATGTATACATTAAATAAATTACTGATTTAAACTATTTTAATGCCAGTATTTTTTTTTTTTAAAGAATAAATTGGAAAAGAGACTACAGGTAGTTAGATGTTTATTAAAATACTGGAATAATAGTTTAGGGAAAAATAGGCTAGAAGAGCTATTTTGGAAAAATGTCTAAAAAACAGAAGTCAACATAGGAAAAAAGAAGCAAAGGAGAGGAAAAAAGGCAAGGACAGAAGATTTGAATCTGTAGAATCTGGCCCTGTACTGTTTCCAGCGTCTCACCATTACACCCATCCCTACCACACCCCGCAGGTGTTATGAGGTTGAACCATTATTTCTAAAACGTGTTCCCTTGCAATATTCAATCTGCCTGGAATTCTCAATCATTGCTAATTCTTTGAAATATCACTTCCTCTTGGAAATTTTCTCTACTCCATGCCCCACAGCGTCTTAGTTGGCACACAGTTGTGTAAGAGCACTCATTTCCCTGTGTAATTGGTTTTGTATCTGTGTCTCCCATTTAAAGGGAGCTCAAGGTGATTGTATGGGCCTTTGCCATCTTCTGAACCCCAAGGCCTTGCACCTAATGAACACCTAACAAACCCGTACTGAACGTGGAAGTCTCCAGTGGACGGTAAAACTATAGGCTCTGAGTGGCTCAGGTGAATGAGGTCAGAGATCAAAAAGCTGGATTTAGCTATTTGGAAGGAAGTGATGACCTTGGGAAGAACTATTTCACTGTAGTGCTGTGGGTAGAATCTAGACAGTAAAGAATTAAGGAAGAAGTGGGTGGTAAGTAGCAAAGAAAATCTGCAGATCACTGTATCTCCAATTTGCTACTGAAGGGCTCTTGGGAGCTAAGACAGTGACTCTAAGGGAACAAAGCCAAAGCATACGGGACAGAAGTTAAGGATAGAGAAGAAATCTTAAGCAAATGTGTAAGCTGAGAGAAGATGTTAAAGAAATGAAATAACAGGTGTAGTTGCGTGATGTAGAGATAGATAAAGAAGGCAATGATACTAAATGCATAGGTAGATGAAAGCAAATAAGAACTATTCCTTCTCTGAGATTAGACTGCAAAAGGAAGAGAGATGGCTCCATAGAAATTTTCTGTCATAGATGAGAAAAATCAGGAGACTTCTTGAGTGCCTTCTGTAAATAGGTGGAAATTATTCTGTCAAACATGAGTATGGGAGTTAGGAACGGGGGGCATGAAAAAAATGGGATAGGGAATGAGGGAAGGCTACATGATTACATTATTTAGAAACCAAAGAAAAACCCCACTTTATTACAAGGAAAGATAAATATTTATAAGATCTGTAGCTAAGTAGCAAAATAATAAACCTTAACATCTCTTTTATATATAACAGGAGTTCAGTTAACAAAACATCTCAGTTAATAGGGAGCTATGTGTAAATCATGAACTGATTAATAATTATCCCAGAGATTTTTTTTTTAATTGCCCTTAACACCAAAACCACATAAGTTTTAACTTTGTCTTTGCAAAGGACACAACTTTAGGATCTTATTCTACTAAATCTAGTCTAGTAAATCTAAAGGATTTTAATTTTCATAGTACCTGAATGGTATAAAAATACAAGTCAAGAAATTTTAGGTCAATGGGAATCTAGAAAAAATAATTAATAGTGCATGCTATATTATAAATACAAGTTTGTTAGATTAGGTTTATTTTGAAATTTAGACTATATTGCCTCCAAAGTTAACTACTTAAGCTTTTAAAACTACCTTCTTTAGAAAAGTGGAGTTTAATGTATACAGAGAATAACACCTTTGAAAATATAAATGCACAAGAAGTCAAAAATAATTTAGATATTTTATAGAAACATTTTTCAAACTCTAACAACAATATTATTTCTTTCTGTAATCCACTGTAAAGTACCACAGTTCATCGTATCACTTATTTTTTTCAAAATATCAGCATTATGTAGGTGAATAAAATACAGTAGAGTGACTAAGAACCTACAATTATACTTATCTGTCTGAATACTCAATCCACCATTGCCTGTACTAGCTAAGTGATTTTGCTTACAATGACCACACCTGTCACTTCTCTTGTTTAATGTGGATAATAACACCAATATCACCAGTTTGTGAAGATAAAACAATCTACTGTATATAAATCATTTAGTAAGTTATGTGGCATAGAGTAAGCTCTCAATAAATGACAGCTATTATTATCAGTGATAACCTTATATTGTTAAATCATTTTCCTTCTGACATGTTTCTTCTATAATCTAATTTTTTAAAAAACAAATACCTATATACACATAAAGGAACATCTTTTAATTTTGTGAGATACATTTTAAAATATTACTCATACATCATATAGTGTGATAATAGTATTTCTTGACCAATCAACTTAAGAAATCTATAATATTAGTTAATCTGCTAACAAAGGTAGGAAAACTGAATGAGATGATATTTTTACTATTAAAGATTTTTCTAACAATATTTTTGGATAATTTTCAAAAGTGTCATATCTTTATAATTAGCATTTATGGAGACATATAGATATCTGCAATTTGGAGATACAACTACAAAATACATATCATTAAAAATAAAAATGGACTCATTCAAGTGTCCACTGGTAAACTGCTACATTAGAGACTTTAATCAAGAGTTGAAAACTCCAGCAAGTAAGGCTCCATTCATAACACTCTTCCTATTGTTTTCTTTCCCCTTCATTACTAATTAATTTATTTCAGTTTTCTTTTTCATATTAATACATAATGTTCCAGTGGTTAGTCAAATACTTATTGTTCTGAGACATTTTTGTCAAAATTCTCCATTCTTTACCAATCTCTGTATTTGCATTTGTCTCAACAAAAAGATGAAAAATTAAATGAAATAGCACAGCAAAAATGATCAAGTATATAATAACGTTTCTTCACCATATAGATTACTGGTTCATGAAAATGTAACTGACAAAGTAACATTTAGTGAAATGATTCATATTTAAAGATTTTAAAGAAATTATAATTTGGATTAAATAAATATGCTTTCTAAGTGCTCTCTGTAAAGGGAAAGAATATGTGCCCAATAGGAACACTGGTGCAGAAAATCTTAGATGAAAGTTCTCAATTCTAAAGTGTGTCTCTTTCCTAACTAACCTTGAAGTATACATCCCTCTGGATAAATGAGTTACTCTAAAATATCTACATTTCATATGCAAATATGTCAAACTTGACATTGAAAAGAAGAGACAAGAACTGGATGTTCTGAGAATCAGAACCAGATGTTTTCTGAGAATCAAGGGAGTCCTTACATGCATGCCGCTTGCTCTCAGGGGCTATGCTCCACTTGACCTTCCCAGGACCCTGTGATTACCACAGAGGGTGGCTGGACACAGCCCCACACAGCCCAATCACTGTATCAAACACTCCGTTACTTTGAAGACTAACAACTTTTTGTTTTGAGTCACTAGCATAAAAGCAAAAGGAGTTCCCATAACAGAAGTAATAAAATCCAAATATCAAGCCCTGGTGTAGAAGAAAACCTAACAACTAATGAATGAATGCTACAGGAAGACTGAAGAGCATACTTAACTTTCAGCTTTATGAAAATTATTCTCAATAATGTTGCTGTTTTTCCACTATCAGTACAAAAAGATGGTCAGAAATGATGTGGGAATTAAGTTTAATTTCAACTCGGTGCCCTTTTTTTTTTTTTCCTTGTCTTTTCCTAATTATAAGATCACCCATTTACAGCATAGCCTCATCGCCTACTACATATTCATTTTTGAGTGTTTACACACAAATAAATATGTATAAAAAAATAACATTTAAATCAGTATGTTTAATAACAAAGAGCATTTTTTCTCTGTACAGGTACAATTTTTTTTCAGCAAACATCCATCAAAAATGTCCTCGGTACCAGGCGTTTCTGTGGCACTGTGGTGGGTACTAAAACAGGAACAATAAATAATTCACAACCTTCCTCGTAGGGGTTCACAGTGCGGTGGAGAATAGAGACACGGAGTCCCCTCTGAGAGAACGTCAAAGCTATATTGATTGCCGTTATAGTGATACATCTAGATAGATGGGCAACTCTGGGAGTCACCTACCCCAGACAGGGACAGACATGGGGGCACACGGCAGCAGAAGAAATCTTAATAGTTTTCTTCCACCTTGTGCATGTATGTTTTAGGGCGGGTGCAAGTCTAAAGACACAGACACAAAGACAGCCGGCGGGTGGGAGCTCTGGCAGCCCTGTCCCTCCCTGCGTTTCTCAAGGGCTGTTTGGTCTCTCACGGTCACACGGGGCATTGCTCTTCCTGCGTGACTCTGCTCGCTTCCTTGCAGTTCCTGTTTCCTCATTATTTCATCTATAACTTTGCAATTCTATTCCTTCTGCTTTTGGTTCTAGCCTTTGAAATTCCGGTGTCAGGTCAGGCCTAAAAAACAGCCTGGGTGTCCTTGGGTCAGAAGACTCCCTGGATCTTGCCAGCTATGCACAGGTAATTGGTCCAAATCACACCAGTCCACTGAGGTCACGGTGCCGGTCAGTAGCCATCTCCCTTGCAAAGTGGTATGAGGGTTAAACATGGACCAAGCACTGAGATTAAAAGGCTTCTCTTAATAAGGTTTCTGACACATTCTGGCCCTTTCCTGTTTTAGTCATTGTTTTTCTTACTTTCAAAGCTTGTGGCTCCATCCAATTCTCTAAAATTTGATTGTTTTAGCTAAATCCCTAAATATCTTTGCCCTACTGCCTTTCATAACACAAATGTAACTTGCTCATATAAGGAAAGAAACTTTAACCTTGGCCTTATCAGCTCTGTGCGCAAATGTCCTAAGTCAATACTCCTGTTTAGTAACATTGACAGTTGGGTATAAACTCCCTGTGGTCATTTCTGGTGTCCAGCTATAATCAAATCCTCATGGAAGTATTTTTTTATATAAAGAATAATTCAGGCATTCATTAGATATTTATTGAGCATATAAAATCTACAGGTAACTCTTTTAGATTCTGGGCAAGTAGCAGAGTACAAAACAGTAATTATTCTTTTTTTGGCAGTTTTTGGCCAGGGCTGGGTTTGAACCCACCACCTCCAGCATATGGGGCTGGTGCCCTACTCCTTTGAGCCACAGGCACTGCCCACAAAACAGTAATTCTTTACTAATCAAAAATTTCTCTGAAATAAAATATTAGAAATATGAAAACTCCAGAACCTAAAACAGTACTACTTAAATTAACACAATTAAAGAAACTCTTTCTAGGTTGCATTTGATGCACCTCAACCTTTTAATCAAGAATTTTAAAAATATTTAACCATTGTTTAAATAAAATAGGAGAATCATTATGAACATCTATTGTTATGCTATATTAAACCTATAATATTCAGCATAAAACTCTATTATAGTATCTACAACATGCTTCAGTTGTTTCTTTTTCTGTCTCCTTTCCAAAAATGTGAGCTCCTTGAAGACATTTAATGTTTCCTCCCAGTGTTTGGCAAAGAACTGGACTTGACTGCTAAGTGAATAAAGTTGAAATATTCACTGGGATAGCTTTAAGCATTGAGATCATGTATATTCTCAATATGATTACAAGTGGAAGTTAAACAGCATGTTATTGTGTAGAGCTGCCCAAACTTACCAGAATCTAGTAGTTCCATCTTCGTAGAGTATTTTGAGAGTTATTTCTTATTGACCATCTCTAAACACCAGAGAAACAGTAAAAGGAAGCCTCAGGTGGTAGGACGGCCTTTTTCATTAGTGGTTTTTTAAGTGTCTGGAGATAAGCTAATAACAGAGTGCTGAGTGCACCACCTTTTCAATTCTCAGGGGTGTAGGCTTCAGAGTAGACACATCTGTGTGGGGCAGAGCGACAGGATTAGGGCCTCATTATGTGCAGTGAAGCATCCTAAAGGCCAGAAAAAACAAATGCACACACTGAGGTTGCCCACCCATACGGAATGCCATGAAGGAGCGGGGCCAAATCGTGGGTGAGGAGGAATCATCTTCAAAATCTCTAATTATCTTCTTCTCTAACACTTTTATTGTTTGCTTTCTCTAAAATAATGCAGTGCATGTCGGAGGGGATTCACAGGATTGACCCTAAAGAAACCGGCCAAAGCATACGCATGAAACCACGCCACACGGGTTCCATAAACACTACCGAAGGAAAAAAATTAAAGAACAGAGAGCTCTGGGTTATAGGTTAGGACCAATCGCTTAAAACTAGAAAGTTAAGAGTGTTAAATCCCACCACCTCAGCCCTCCAGCACCAAAAACTACTCAGTGGATTTCTGTATAATTTTGAAAAGTCATTTGAAATCTTTCAGCTCAGATTTTCTCAACTGTCAAATAACAAGACTGTGTGAAATGATTTGTGCAGTTTGCCTGTAAAGTGACTTCCATTTCCAAGGTCTTCTCTTTCCTAAAACACAAGTAATCCTTCTCTTCTAACATCTAGTCCTGGTACTGAATGAAAACCACACATGCTCCCCTCACTCCCAGTGACTCCCCTGCCAGGAATGACCCAACCTGATGACAGAGCAAAGTAAAGTTCATCCACTCCCTGTTATTTATTATTAACGTATGGCCTTCGGTCAGCACTGAGTTTGGTGCTGAAGCTTAACACTAATCTTCCCAACTCATAATTCTTGCCACATTAGCAGAAAGCAAGAGGCCATTAATACAATCACTGTATGTTTAGCTTTGGTGGCAAGACAATTCTAGCAATGAAAAAGAACAAAATAAAGAGGATAATTACATATATAGGCATAAAGAAAATGCCTAGGTTAAAGTAAGCTTACACCGCAGTAACAGGTGGATGGGATCGGAAGCTTTGTCTGTCTTCTCCACTTTCATGTTTCTGGGGCCTAGAAACAGCCTGACACTTGCTGAACACACAATAAATTCTTGTCTATTAAATTAACCAATTAAAATAATGAGGATTCAGCCAGTGACTAACTGGAAAGGGATTTAGGCTTCTAGACCAAAAATGTCCCACAGTGTCTTCTTTTTTTTATTTATTTTTATTTTTTTAATTTCTTTTTTTTTCCTTTTACTAAGTCATAGACACATAGATCAGGAATACATTTACGCTACTCCTCCAAAATTTTTTGTTCCCCTCTCAACCTAATCCCTAGCTCTTTCATGCCTGTGGATAGTGGTAAAGAGGATAAATAAATTTTGCAAACTTAGCACAGCATTCAAACATCAACCAGAAAGCTGCAAGGACTCAAAAAAGTGACCACCACCCACCATCCTCCAGATCCAGGATACCATCTAAGCCTCCTATTGGCAAGTGCTGTATGAAGCTCTTCCAATTAAAACCATACCTGGAACAGCCAACTGGAATCTTGCTGTGTACCAGTTCCAAAAAGAAAAATCTGATATTCTTACCAATTTCATTCGGAACAACTTCTGTACAAGCTCTCAAGTTCACGTGTAAGGGTAACAGAGTAGGGAGAAGTCTGAGATCATGGTGCTTTGGCATAGCTGTCTATTTAAGGAAAAACTGTAGCATCACCGTGACGGCCTTAAGTAGGTGTTCACCGAGTCTTCCTCAGGTCATCAGAGGAGGAGCAGAAAGATGAGAACAGTGAAATTCCCAAGATCATAAAACTTACATAATCCTTTCCCAAATGTATCCCAAAAGATTTATAATAACCCTTTCATTTCTCATGTAAGGAAACTGTAGCCAGAGAAGCAAAGAAATGCGCCCAAGTTTATTCAACTTATTAGTGGCCATAATGCTTTGGAACCATAATCTGAACCATAAATGCTTTGGAAACAAAATTGTACCCACAGCACGTCTGCACACACCACTGCTGCCTACTTTTACTGTATATACGGGCATGTGCTATTCGCTTTTGACTAGAGAGATACAATTGGGCCAAATAATATTTAATTCCCCACTGTAATAGTAGTTTTACATTCCACATTCAGACAGCTGGCATAATTGAAGACAGCTCGGAACCCCTGAGGATATCCAAACTGTCGCAATTGGAGAAAATATTTAAGTATCCTGCAGTGTAAGACCTGCTCAATGACATTACAAGGCTGATTCACAATATCATTTTTGTTGGGTCCTCAATATCCAATCTACGAACAATAGACACAATTAAACAGAAAAGCTGTAAATTAAGCAAACTAAATGGTGGAGCAAATCATTTCATTTTTGCACCTGTGAAGTACAGTATGCCATTGTTATTTTCTCAAAGACGACGGAACAGACTCTTGCATGGACAATTATCAAAAGGGTTCAGAGCAATAGCAGCCATAATGAACAATAGATTTCTTTCCAAAGACTAAAAAGATATCAATGAATGTAGTTTCAAATCCTAGTGAGAGTACACAGCTGCTCCCACAGATTCTATTTAATGTATTTCAATGTTACTAATTAAAATAAAAACTTAATTCTCCTATTATCAAGCTAGTAAAAAGCACAGAACAAAGAAAAATAACTTCAAGTTATAATTTTGTACGTCTTGGCAAAAGAGATTTTAGCTCATTTTGTGCTAGATACTTATAGAAAAGGGTCTGTGCAATGAAGCACATAGCTTAGAGGTGAGCACACAACAGGGTGTGATGTCCTGGTGGATAGCACTGGTTCTGGAGATAGAGATCCGGGTGCAAATTCTACAGGGCTACCCCCAAGTAGCCTTGGGCAAGCTATTTAAATGCTCTATATTTTGCTTTCTTCACTGGTAAAATGTGGATAATTATACTTCCCCCTTCATTAGATCATTGTGAGAATTAAACGCAGCAAATTACGTTTTTTGTTGTTGTTTGTTTGTTTTATTTTGTTTTGTTTTTTTTAAGAGACAGAGTTTCACTTTATGGCCCTCGGTAGAGTGCTGTGGTGTCACAGCTCACAATAACCTCCATACCCAAAATACTGCCAATGCATGACCACTTAGCAAGTGTTAGTTTTTGTTACTGAGGACCAAAATACTGCATATGACATTTTAAATTAACTCAAACAGGAGCAAATATCTAAGCACCTGTTATTACCCTTAGCAGTATGATGGCTGATTCACAATAGCAGTCAATAAAATTTCATACATAAAGTGGCTCTCTAAAAATTTGAAAGAAAAAAATGGCTGCATTGAAATCCGATTAAAAGTTAAATAAAAATATCTTCTAACCTGTACTGTAAAAATATTAGGAGGGTGATCAAGGTCATTGTATGTAAATTGCCAGCAGAGATACATAGTGTCACCTCCAGCTTGGATTGAAATAAAGGAGCCAAGGGAAAGACCTGCCAAGAAGCCCGCCATGAACCAGCATAAAACCACCTGCAAAATCCATTCAGGCATCTGTCTCTGCAAAGTGCCAAGGCTTCTCCTCCCAACCTTCTGGGCTAGCCCCCTCTATCACAGAGAAATACTACAGGCCATCTTTTATTTCAAATCATCATTGCTAGACCTCTTCTATTTGATTATCCCAGGACGTTTTATGGGAAACCCCACATCAAAACTCATTCTCATTTTATGTCACAACACACACACTACGCTTCTCCCTCTAATTTGGTACCTGCCAAAACGAATCAAATTGATCCATGTGTTCAAAAAGTGGACACTTTTAACATCTCCTAAGTTACTCCTCAGAATTTTCACGAGGGAAATGATGAACCTAACATCATCAACTCAAATGGTCATTTGCTATTAAAGGAGTAAAAGGACCACGGATTATCTGTAAGAGAAAATTCCAGCTGCAGGGTTTTCCGAGGCAACGCAAAGGTAAGAAAAAAGAAAAAGGCATGACTATACTTCCACAACATTTCCATACCTAGGACTGAGGAGGATAATACTATCTACATTTCATGTCACGCAGGTGAATATTGAATGATTCAATAAATGTAAAGTGCTTAGACTAGTCCTGGCAGGTACTGAGCATTCAGTAAATGCTGCATAGGATGAGATGCTGACGGTCATGATACTTGCTGCTGCTGCTGCTGATGGTGACAATAATGACGAAAGGAACTGCTGGTGAACAACACACCTGACACAATGCAGCAGATTAATATAGGTTGGTAGTTTGGGAAGGGCAGTCAGAATACGTAGCTCATGCTTCGCTTTCAGTAATTTCACATATTGTAAGAGAAAGAGAAGAATACAATAATGTAGACGGGGTCCATTTATTGCAGAATGAGACATAAACTAAGGAAGCAAGAATAGATGAGTTAGAGAAGAACAGAAAAGCCAGGGTAAGAAAGGGGCACTAGAACCATGGAATTCTTGAGCAGTATAATTCATGAGATAAAATAATACCATAGAACAATATTAACCAATACATGGGTAGCACCGGTAACGTGTCAGGCCCTGGTCTATAGTCTACAAGTTTAATCCACACAACAACCCTTATGGTAAGAACGATGTTATCCTCTGAAAGTAGAGCACAGAAAGATTAAGTAATCTGCTCAAAGTCTCATAGGTGATAAGTAGAGAAGCCTGGACATAATACACTCGGTTTGTCTCTAATCTTTGCTCTTAACTGCTTTGCTACAATGCCCCTTAGTTTATGAAAAAGAAGATCGTTTTGAAAACTTTCACATTTAATATAAAAGTTCAGACAAATTCAGGGTAGACATATTGAAAATTCTCAAATAAAAGACCGACACAAGGACATCAGATGAGTCATTAGAGGTCATTATTATGCAATGTTTAAAGTGAGTAGATTCTGTTCCAGGAAAATAATATATATCACTTGCTGAAAACATTTTGGAGAGAACTTCAGTATTTTATTTTCTCATTTTAGTGATAAAGATGCTAGTCCAGAAAAGAATTTCCTTGCATTTATTATCATTACAGATAATACTGCTCTTGCCTGTAGCGTAAGTGAACATTATATAATGCACGCCTTTGAGAGCCTGAAATCCAAAAAGTGAATAACTATGAAAAGTGCATGAAATACATTTAAATAAGTAGGGTAGCGGTTTTACTAGATCCGGCTGACTAGAAGAGATGAATGGGGTACTAAATATGGGGAAATGAAAAAGCTAGAGGGAAAAGCTTAGAAAAAAGCACTGAGAACTAACCAGCAGGCCAAACGTGATGGCACACGCCTGTAATCCTAGCACTCCAGGAGGCCAAGGCAAATGCATTGCTTGAACTCAGGACTTGGAGACCAGCCTGTGGGTGAGCAAGACCTCATCTCTACCAAAAATAGAAAAATTAGCCATGGGTCGTGGTGGGCACCTGTAGTCCCAGGCACTTGGGAGTCTGAGGCAAGATGATCACTTTAGCCCAAGTGTTTGAGGTTGCTGTGAGCTATGATGATGCCACAGCACTCTACCCAGGGTGACAGAGTGAGACTGTGTCTTAAAATAAAAAAGGAAAAAGAAAGAAAGAAAAGAAAAACACAAAGAAAGAAAGAGAACTAACTGCAGCACAGATATGCAATGTGCAAGAAACCTAATCTCATGGATAAAAGAGTCAAAGGAATGAGCCAAAAAGGTCAGATAGATATTATAATAAGGCTAATTCTAAAAGGGAGGGCTGATTATAAAATTCAACTACATCTTTTAAAAGTCATTCTGAGGAAGACTTTAAGGGTTGTGGCTTAAGGATTCAGTAATGTGATTATGGTTCTGATACACTCAAGATTAAAAATCACAGCCAAACAAAAAAGTTGCCTGTATGAAAGGCCAGTTAGCACACATAGCTGCACTCTCATTACTGACTTCTTGACAAAGGTGTTGCATATTTTCCATATGCTCTAAAACCAAGCAAACATGTATGAAACACAAATAAGCACATTCATACATTGTACAATCACACAGTGTCACCACGCTCAGAAATGTTTCCATACTCATCCTGCAAGCGTCCGATGAAACCTGGCGCTTCTTGAAGATTTCTGTGCTTCTGAGAGTGGCATGTTCCTTCCCCAGAGTGTGCAGCCTTGTGCTGGGATATAAAATTCCTCAGGATAAACATAGTATGCATACCTGGTTAAAACACTCCCTTAAATATTTGATTAATAGTTTTCTTTTATATTTCAACAAAACTTTGTTTTGCATTTACAGATGAGAATACAAAATATGCATAAAACATAAAAGCAAAAACGGACTCTTATTTTCTCTTAAGATGAGTCACTTTTGACCTACTCAAACTGAGCACATTCGTGTGGCCTACCAG
Organism: Loris lydekkerianus; assembly: GCA_963574355.1. Taxonomy (NCBI): domain Eukaryota; kingdom Metazoa; phylum Chordata; class Mammalia; order Primates; family Lorisidae; genus Loris; species Loris lydekkerianus. The sequence continues at coordinate 12,121 of CAUYPK010171834.1, read as the reverse complement.
GCTTTTAGAGGCTCTAAGAAGATAAAAGTTTAAGAAGCACTGCTTGGCTGTGTTCTGTGAGCATCAGGGGGACTGCGCTCTGGAGTTTTCTGTACATCCAGGTGGTGGAAGTTCACAGAAGCACCAGGACCTGCACGAGATGTCATGAAAAAAAGGGCCAACCCTCTATGAACAGCTACCCAGTGCCATAACTGAATATGCCCAGAGAAATATTTAAAGTTATAAGTATAATTAATATTAAGGAACAATTTGAGATGGTGTCTTAAAAGGTTCAAGAGAGGAGAAACTTCAGGGGAAAAGAAGAAAAGAATGGCAAAGATGAAAAAATAAATGTTTCTCTTTGACATACTACTTGGAGAAATAGAAAACATATATGGGTATCTATCCTAGGGTGGCCTTTATTATTTTACCAAAGAGTAAAAAAACTCCTCAGTATTTGAAGATGCTTTTTATATTTCTATCTTGAGTACAGCTCAACAGAAGAAATCAGTAGATTGTAACAATGAGAAAACTAGAGTCCGAATTCACCTCTACCTGTTTAAATACCTTTGAGCAAGTTACCACGATTTTTTAAAATCTGTTTCTCCAACTGCAGAGTGAGCAGAATGAAAAGTGTATCAAAGAGCTACTGAGAGAATTACGTGATTTGAAATGTGTCAGAGCATCGAGCAGAGCACAGAGGAGGCACTCAAAGAAGGTTGGTTGGATTTGAAAACAACATCCCCATAGCACTAAAAGAGGATGGTATATTATACACTTAGGAACAGAAGCCAAAAGAAAATAATAATTGAGAGGAAAGACAATGGAGAGAGGTCTATAACAATGTTATGGCTCTCACAGGATGCAACAAATTCAGTCACATACACCTTATTTCCAAGCCTGGTTTTCATTCTCCAGGGTCAGAGAAGGTCCAGTCTGCTAGAAGAACATAGTTCTCACAGAGCTTCAGTGAGTCAATAAGTAGAACCCATCCCCTGTTAAATTATGGCACGTGGCAAGAATGACTTTAGAGCATAAACTCTTATACAGATGATCCAGCAATCCAAACTCTGTTCATTTTCCCCAGCTTATTTTTTCAGTAATAAAAAACACTGCCACTGTTTTCCCCTAAGTTGATCTCTTTTTCCAAAAAAATTATTTTTAAAAATAAAAGGTAAAAGGAAAAAAAATAAGAAGGGGAGGTGGGGAATTAAAGGGAGGGAAAACTAAATTGGTGACAATGTAGTGAAAAGGGGTGAGAGTCTTAGACCAGGGCTAGCGATGTTTTGACACTCTTTCATCAAGACAAGCTAGTGTCTGTTTATTTTAAGCAATTACAAGTCTATGTTCTTGACATATGCTCAACCAGTGTCCCGCTGAGATCACAGCACTTCTCCTGCTATATTACACTCGGCCTACTCAATCATTTTCTGTCACTGGGTATTGTTGGTGCTCATCACTTAAAACAATGTTTTGGTCATCTCCTAAGTAAGCATTATTCTGTAACAATTTATTGTCAGATTATATTTCTGTTTATTTCACAAAATGTATGTAGTATTGACTGTCGGCCAGCTACTATTGAAGCATTTTATAAATAGTAACTCACTTCTCATAACTCTAAGGGCTAAGAACTATTATCCTCATATTATTACAGGAGAAAAATCAGGCACAGAGAGACTGAATAACTTGGTTCAGGCCACTAGCTAAGTGGTAGGACTACAGTATGAGCCCAGGTTCAGGAGTCCAGGCCTTTAAACACTACCTGAGGCTGCTCCTAAACAAGATTAAGTGGTTAATGTATACAGATATATACAGGGTGGTCATAAAGTTCACGTGCGATTTCAAATTGCACACATTTTAAATTGCACACAAACTTTATGGCCACCCACTCTATACACACACACACCATGAAATAACACTCTGCACACAGTAAGACCTAAATGATTTAGATAGTCTTTATTGTTTTTGTGATGTTGTTTAGAGCATGTACAGACATATTGGTTAATCATTCTGGCAGGGTTTATTTGAAAAGTCCCCATTGGACAAAACTACTGCCAACATTCAGCCTATTGGGAGAAAGGTTTACATTCCCCAGAACCTTGGCTAGGCTATAGCTTAGAACAGAAGAAAAATCTCACTGAGTCAAGTTGTATTGAGACTTTGATCTCTGATGGGTCTACTAAGCTTGTCACTCTGGCACAGAGGAAATTAGATTAATCCAACAAGGACTGCTCCTCGTAGAGCCACATTGATTTTTGCCCACATTGGGTGTTCTTCCAGGAGCTTACAAAATTGATCTATTTGAGCAGAAAATCTATCATCTTCTGGGTTTGTCCTTTTTTTTGTTTTCTTGTTTTTTTTTTCTTTCTTTTTTATTTTTTTAATAGCGTTGAGCTTAGCTGTTCCTATGTATATATTCCAAAAGCACAGAAAGGAAAGAATACAATCTTGCACAAAATATAAATCTTTGCTTTTCTCTTGCGTTGTGTGTTAATTGTCCATTAACAAGTGGTACCATTCCAGTGGCTACTTGTATTTTACCACCTTCACCAGCATCCACGGGTTAGGAATAAACCAGTAATATAATCTAAACACACGGAAATCCTTAAATCATATAGATTTTGAGGACATTTTATAAGTAAAGTAGGGGCATAGTTATTAATGTAGAATTCTTGATGCCACCAAATTTTCATTTTAAGTGAAGACATTAATGTTTCAAAGTTTAGATAGTTTTCTGCCTGAGTTGTGGGTTCATTAGCTATTATCTAACTATAGATAATAGCTAATTCATTAGCTATTATCTAATAATATAATATAAGACCATAATATTACAACTATTTTAAAAGATTCAAATGCCTAGTATTTTCCTCAACAGTTCTTACAGTTATTTGTAAATGGAATCTAAAAATTCCTGACTTGTAAATTCTTTGAAATAATGCTTAGTAATTGAAATAATGCAAACTACTATCTTTATGCATATTTGCTAGCATAAAAATGTGTTTTAGAAAAGATATTACCATTTCTTCTACATTCTGTTCATAAAGCACCATCTTCTTATTATGTCAACAATTTTTTAGATGTGTTTGTTATTGATCTGGAAGAATTTATATAAAGTAGGTGCGGGTAAAATGCAAAGAGTTTCTGGTAATATTTTTTCAAACGTGGATAAAATGAACATGATATATATGTGCAATGCATTTTTAAAATATTTATTTTCCCATTTTGATAACAAATTTAGCCTCATCAACAGCATTTGAAATTCTCTTATGATTTTTTCTTTTTATTCCTTTGAATTTACAAGAAAAAGCCCTCAAAGCTCATTATAAACTATGATTAGCTCTGCATTTGAACTGGATTTTATCACAGCTTAAAAAGAATCAGATGAGTGACTTGATTATTACAGTTTCCTTAGAAACACAAGAAATAGTAAAAACACCTTAGAATCCAAGGCTTTTTGGCATATCTTACAGTCCATTTGCTGTGTTCAATTATTATAAGAATACAAACAGAATATCATTGTGCATATGAAGCAGAAGCAGGAAAGAGAAAGCAAATAAAACAAAGAGAAACAGCAAAGAAGAAAATAATGACGTTCACACTTGCATCACTATTCAGTGGCTGGCGTGCATTTTAATAGCTTCTGGAGATCAGTGGGTCAATAGCTTGCTAAACTGTATCTTTCACATCTATTGAAAGGGGTCCAACAAACTTCTACACTGCATTCAATTCATTTAGCTATTTATTCATTCATTTCTTCAATAAATATTTACTATGTGCCAAGGACTGCAGGAAAGGCTGGAGATTTCACAGTGAACAGGCGTAATCTTTGACTTCAAGGAGATTACAGGTTACTGGGAGACAGAAATAGATTATACAATTATAAATTGTTTTATCTGCTCAGCACTTATTCTCACTTCTATCACATTCTTTATCCTTGCCTTTGAGCAGCTCTTAACCCATTCCTTCAAGACACCAGCCAACATTCTTACTAGACCTTGATTTTGGTGGGACTGGCAGTCAAGTTTCCCTCCCCGCCCAAACTCCTTTTCTACTCGCTGTATTGGCCACAGAAGAATTATGACTTAATTCAACATCATCAGTTTTCCTTAGAAATTTGAGTACTGAATACAGATACACAGTGATAGAAGGGTTTTTAAATGGGGCCATTAATAATATTCCACAAATTCTGGTATTGAGATTCAGGGGTGCCATGATTCATATCTTTTCTCAAGGTTTGATTTTTATTTTTCATTCAATTATGCAAACTATAGCTATCCTCCAAAGAAGTCTTTTTTTTCTTTTTTCTTTTGCTTACACTACTCAAATCAGTGTTGAAATCCTGGCTTATTAATGGCTCTAATATATCATGTAAAGTATGAGGAGTACTTTCCCGTGCATTAGCCCAGAAAGACAGATGTTCTGATCCTTCATGGAAATCTTACTCAAGCAAAAATCCAAGGTCAATATTTTGGATTTTATATTTTATCTGGAATTCACAGAAACTTGAAATTGGAAAGAACTTTAAGGCAAGGTCACTCAGTCTTTTACTCACTATTTTGAAAATATCATGTAACAATACACGTGTTCCTTGAATATACCCCCTAGTGGGGAGTTCACACCACACAAGATAGTCTTATATTTGGATGCTTCCAGTTGTCAGAAAGACCTGGCATTTAGCTCAAGTGCTTCCTCACAAATTTTCCTCTAACTTTTCAATGAATATTATGTTCTTTACCATGTCCTACAAAGGTTTAAACTTAACTCGACACATACACTATCAGCCAGTCTTCTTACATGCCCCAAAATAAATTGTCAGAATAAATTCAAAGTCCTATAAGATGGAGTTTTGAAAGAATGTATGTCTTTACAACCCACAACTCTGACCACAGAAAAATAGGCATGCTTGAATGATTATTAAAAGATCAGGTAAAAAAAAAATGTAGAGAAGTCTTGACCTTTCATGACAAGCTGCCAAGAAAACAATATTTCTTGGCAGGTAGACCAGATTCAAAGGCCAAATATCAATGAATGCACATTTATCCTCCAATTTTTAATGTGATTCAATGGTTCTTAGAGTAGAGAAGAACTTGTGAGATGAAATAGCTAAAGTCCTATCATTTTACTGCAAGGAAACTGAGGCATGAAATTAACTCCTATTTGCTAAATAAAGTTGCTATTACTTTTTGGAAATTCAACATTCTAAGGTAGAATTGCTGGTGGTTTTGAGATTTTAAAAAGACCTACAGCTAAAAAATGATTTTTCTTGTACTTACATGACTTGCGACCTTGAGAATTGAGTTTCTTTACGACATAGCCATCTTGAATACAAAGTATGAGGCAAAAGACTCAATGTACTTTCAGAGGTCCTATCAGCAAAGAAAATGAAAGGCTGCCCACTAAAAATGCACATGAAGACATGGATATTATTTGCCTCTTGTTGCGTCTCTTAAGCAGATGACCTTGTGTAAAAGTTCCAAAAGTTAAACTTAAAGCAATTACTGTTAGATGATAAATACAGTCATTCCAAGTTTTTAATTTTCTGATTTCATCACATAATGTTTTAAAAATAAAAAGGCTAGGCAGCACCTGTGGCTCAAGGAGTAGGGCGCCGGTCCCATATGCCAGAGGTGGCGGGTTCAAACCCAGCCCTGGCCAAAAACCACCAAAAAATAAATAAATAAATAAAAAGGCTTCAGTTATTCAGATTATTTCCTTTCTCCCTTTACATGATAGCCTCACTATTGTTCTAGAATTGGGGTTAAGTTAGCAGTACTTTGGAGTTAACATAAAAGTACTTTATATATCTATTGTCTATGCCTGCCATGTGTACCTTTTCTCCAAATATTCATGTTTCTGCCATGTCTAATTGCTACTAAAATCTGGTAGTTATAATTTATGTAAAAATTTAAATTAAATTAAAGGGTTAAATTCACTCTTTAGCAAAGAAGTGAATTGACCTTCAAAAGATTTTATTTTTTATTTCAAGTGTCTGTGTTAATCATTATCTAACCAATAGTATGAAGTGACAGTTCAATTTCTTTGCCACTAAGTAATGATCAGTTGCTGATTGACTCGATATTCTTTAATTGGTGTGCAAGATGAACCTTGAAACTTACTTTTTCCTGTGTGCCAGATTTTTTCTTGATGAAGAATTGTATCTAACACTTTCAAAGTATAAGAATAACCCCTCTTTTCAATCAATTAGCCATCCAGCATTCTCCACAACATAAGATTTGGTTAGAATTAGAAGTTGACAAAAGTTATCCATATTCTGGATAAATTTAACAAAACATTCATCAAGTCACCACATATTAATCATAAGAAAAATCTCAGATATTTCCTCATAACACTTTTGTTCTTGTTCTACAGACATAGATATGAAAAGTAATTAAAAGCATAACATGAGGAAGAAATACTAATACCAGTAAAGTTACGGTTGACAGGAAAGACACATTATAGCAGACCCAGGTCACTGACAGCAAATACAAGCTTGGCTAAATAAAAGAAGCTACTTAGGGCATTTGTGAGTCATGCCAAAGTACACTCATTGATAGACTTAATTATGAGATCAGGATGTCAATAAATTTTTAAATATGTTTAATGTACTATACATAGGTAAGTCAAGTGAGAGTATAATGCCTATCATAAAATTTTATTGTTAGTAATTACAACTTTAAACAATTACTAATGTTTTAAGTGATAATTTTAGTTATTAGAAAAATTAGAAGATAGCTATTCTCTACCACTGTCAAATAATGCACAAGGCCACAAATAAAAACAATGGTTAGTGTGTTTGTGAGAGACTACACTCAAATGAATCTGAAGATCTGGAAGTTCTGTTCTCATCATTAAGATTAATTTATTCTCTATTCAGAATAACCTAATTGAGCACCACAGAGCATCGTGGGAAGGTAAGCCAGCAGTACACTTTACAGTCATAACACAAAACCACAATTGTCCTGTGAAGAGTCTTGTTGGTTTCAGATAGTGTCATTGTTGAGCATCTCGTTTCTATGTCACTAAGTATGTGGCTTTATTGTGGCTTTTATAGCAGTCAATCTAAACCTGAATATATCATCCCCACTACATTTTGGCATGCTTTTTCCAGACAACTCTATGTGGATGATTTTAGGAAAATCTTAGTGTGATAAACATGTGCTAGAAAATTCCTTCTCACAGCAAGGTATTCCCTGTGGCAATGCTGAATTGTTTTGTTTAATAGCAGTGGCATATGTCAGACAGTCCACTTGAAAATAAGAGTCTTAGAATCCCTCTCCAGCTACATCAGTGACTTGTGTAGGTCACCTAATAACTCTCCTTATCTTTCTTCAATTAAATAGCAAACTAGACAAACGATGGGTAGTTCTTGAAAGACTCTGGGACAATTTGAAATACTCCCAAACCATCCTACCAAAAGTCATTTGTTACTGTCCCTGTGACTCCCTCATACTGTGTCCATGATGTGCTTAAACACACTCCTCACTCTTAATTTGGGATGTAAACAATTTATTAAAATATTAATTATTTTTCCCTCTACTGGTTTTTGAGGAAATGGCAAGGAACCCAGCTGGCTGGAACCAACATTCAACAGGAAAAATAAGGTTAACTCAGTTGATGTACCAACAATACACGGAAAAAAAATGTATCATAAATTACTTTTTAGTCCTTATTGAAAAGAATGGTTCATATTTAATATGAATTCCAAACAATAAGGAGTCAACATGGAGAGTCAAAGTGCTCCATGGGAATAAGAGGACTGGTTTCTGAAGTACTTCCAACTCCTCCAGCTGCTCGGATAGCGCTGCTAGCTCATCAGAACAATGCACTAAAATCCATTCAGAAATCTAAAGAACTAGAACTCCTCAATGTGCTTTAACTCATTTTCACAAGAGCCCAACAGCATAAGTCCTCATTTAAAATGCCATATACTTAGAATTTTTATCTTTTTACCTCTCACTATGGACATAAAAATTATCAACACAAGATTCATAGATAACTCTAAGCTCATTTGGGTTGTAATAATATGACATTGATTAAAACTAAAATAAATTTGGCCTTTTAATTAAGAATTATTACTGGGTATGGGTGCTCTTGCCTGTAATCCTAGCACTCTGGGAGGGTGAGGTGAGTGGACTGCTTCATCTCAGAAGTTCCAGACCAGCCTGAGCAAGAGTGAGACCCCCATCTCTACTAAAAATAGAAAAAGTAGCCAGGTGTTGTGGTGGGTGCCTGTAGTCCCAGCTAGTAGGGGGAACTGAGGCAAGAGGAGTTTGAAGTTGCTGTGAACTATGATTCCACAACACTCTACTCAGGACTGCAATGTGAGACACTGTCTCAGGAAAAAAAAAAAAAAAAAAAAAGAATTATTACCCATTGGAATAATCTAGCTGAATGTGTATGAACAACTTCACTGAAAGAAAATTTTCATAACCACAATCTGACTATAAGTCCAAGTAGGTTGATGAATATTTACTTAAAACCATAAGGCAATTTGGCAGCAAGAAATAATATCATATTACATCTTAAACTATAAAATAAGTATGAATAGACCTGATAATGATAAGACAATTAGAATCACAGCAAACAATTCCTGCAAATATCTTTCCTAAGTCTTTTTCTTGTTTCTTTACGTGCTGCTCTCTCTCCCCTTCCCCAACTCCCAGCTCTTATATTTGTAGAAAACTGGATATACCAATTTCATTCAGATAAAATCTAACATGTAGGGTGAATTAGAAGAAGATTGTATGCTTCTAACTAAAAAGAATATATGACTTGAACTATATATTCAAGTATATATAGACTTGAACTAAAAAGTTGCTTGAACTAAAAAGATATATGACTGATATAGCTAAGGTTATTCTTGAAAATTGAATACATTTTTTTCTTCCTTAATACCATCCTAAAGTATTGCAGAAACCAGGTGATCTCAGATGTACAACATGAATAGAGTACGTCGAAGCAATATACATAATTCCTAAACATTTTTCATTATAAAAAATAGTGGGGGGGTTTAAAAGCAAGTTCACAAAAAACAACCTTCTTTATCCTTTCAAAATGTCAATGAAACAAATGGGAAATGGAATTAATAATACGTAATTAGTATAATAATTATCTCAGATGACCATGAAATTATCGTTTGTCCCTCAAGATTTTCTGTCTGCTGCCATGTAACTAGGAAGAATTAAATTCAAGAATGTACCAAGAGGAAAAAAGCCGCATTAGGATCTGCTTGCTAGCAGCTATACATTGCTAGTTTTCTCTCTGACGCACAGCAAGCTAATTCATTTGATGTTTTGCTTAAACACTAAAGAGCGTGCGACCAAAACTTTTGCATGATACTTTATTTAGGTGCTTACTGTTAATAAAAGCACAGTTTTGCATAAAAGAGATGTTCTGTCTTCTTGAAATATGTCAACATAATGATAACAAAAATCAGAGCAAGTGAATTGTTCAGCATGACTCATCCCTATGGTATATAACTATAAAACAATTGTTTTTTAAATAGAAGAGAATCCAAAAATTGTACAATGTGGCTGTATTTATTTTACACACTAGCGTTTATCCCCTGGAGGAAAAATGTAATGTGAGCAAACATACTGAAAACTTAGGTTTTCCTTGGTAATTATTTGATCACCACTTTAAATCATTAAAAAATGATCAGCAATTTGTTTTTCTCCTGCTTTCCCAAACAAAGTCATCTTGTGATACAGTTGCCTGACCCTTATTTTCTTTACATTAAAAACAAAAAGGTATCCAACATGGACAAAGAATTTATGCCTTAGATCAAAAAATGAATTTTCATTTTCATGTGGTACAACCAGGCAGTTATATTCTGTTAGTTCACAAGTATGATATTGCTACTATACTGATGTAATCTCAGTTTAAGTCCAATATTTCATGACTGTTTCTCGTTTGCAGCCAAGATTTAGAGATATCAACAGTAAACACATCAGGCCTTCATGGAGGTTTTCATTCCCCTCTGACACACCATTTTAGTGATACATTTTGTTACATTAATAGAATTCTGAGTTTTTATTTTTTTACTAGGCTGAAGCCATACCTAGTTATTTTCAGAAAAATCATACTTTCTGCCTCTTGTAGAAAATGTGGGGTATTATGCCACAAAATGAAACTACTTTGCTTTTAGTCATAAGCAATATGTTAATGATGTAGCTCAGAGCTCAGCAAAATAATGTCAAAGTAATCTGCAATCTGCCCAGAAAAAATGAAATGTCAGCCAGTTCTACCAAATGGCAAATGGTTTTGCTGTTCAAGTACGTGGCTTATAAATCTGCTCGGTTTAGAGTAAGAAGAAAAAAGGGAAGAAAAATCAAAAGCCGTGAAAAAAAAAAAAAAAAACATCACTAGGATAGTGATCGTTCATTCTCCCTCAGAGAAAAATACTAAGACTGCATTGATGATGTTTTAATTGGGGAGTTGTTTCGTTTTTGCTTTAGCAAAGTTAAAATGATGGATGTAGTAGCTCAATGACATGCTACCATTGTTCAGGGTTTGTAAGGTAATATGATTTAAAGGAATCATACACGAAGAGAAACTGTTTTCCTCAAGCTTTATTAAAGACAGCACTTATAACTAAAACTAGTAAGTGGAATGTTGCACATAAAATCAGCTGTCTATGCCAATGCTCACAAGGGTTTCCACAGATTGCACTGACAGTGTATCTTACTTAAATGTAAGACTTGTGAAAACACCATACTTCTTTTACATATGATCATCTGAGCTGACTTCAGAATGATTCATCACAATATTAGCATGTAGATTTAATATTTTAGGGGTAAGAAACCAGAATAGTATACTTGGAAACAGCATAACATAAAAAGTAATTTTCCTTTCTGAAATATCTAAACATCACAATCTGACTAAAGCTTTTCTGTATTAGAAGCAGAAGTTGAAAATATTCAGAAGATCGTTTTAATACTAGCATCTATTCAAGCAATGTCAAATGTTATGTCAGTTGTCAACACAAGGAGACAAAAAGTTGTAAGGATCTTTCTACACAGATTCGACGAAGACTAGAAATATCGGTAAAGTGTATTATATTTTAAAAAATTAAAACTTGATTTACTGTGTAGTTTCTGCATCTGATTCACCTAACACTGTAACTTTCTTAAATAATGGAGAAATTGTTCATATTATCTTGGCCTGTATTCAGTGTTTTTGCTAAAAGATTGTTTCTTGAATCTATAATTTTTTTTTTCTTAATGTCAATGAGGCAAGAAGGTATGGAAAGAAGGAGGATCTATGGTATTAAAAATTAGATATTCACAACTTAACAAGGACAAATGCAAAACAAGTACAGAACTGTTATAAAGCTATAATAAATAAATTCCAACAGCAGCAACAACTGGAAAGTCACTCATCGTGATTTACTGTAAGGGAAGATGTTTAACTTCCTTCACAATGGAAATAAGTGGTTCAATAACTGTCGCCAGGGAAAGTCATTGAGCTCTTGTAGCCAGGCACACTCCCTCAAAACCAGACAATTCACACTGTCTTTCCAGCGCCCTATCAGCATGAATGGTATACCTAAGCCATTGCCAGCATGCAAGATGTAAAATCCTTGAAAGACATCTCAGCTATATGAGAACATTTAAAAATCTCCCAACAGGCTTGCCTTTTCTGAACGGATTTGCAAACTCAAAATCCTTTCATAAGCACTACAGTACCTTTCAAAGGAGAATAAAGGGCATTTCAGACGGAGTGAAAAATAGATATGAAAGGTATCATTCTCCTCACGTTGACTCATACATTTTCTCTAGTCCCCTAATTAATCAGTTTTCAATATATGCTTGTTTTTTCTCTGATACACTTCACATCAACATTTTACTGTTTCATTCTCAGTGATACATTAATCCCTACACTGGGTCTCATGCTTGGATACCAGTATTACCTTCTTAATTGCTCTTCTTGGAGACTTTCTCATTTCTTGTAGTCAGGAAAACTTAATCCCACAAAGCCTCACTTTTTTTTTTTTTTTTTAATTATAGATAAAAATATGCACCATAGATGTGGCCCAACCCATCACCCTCCCTCTACCGAAACCTCCCCCCTCCCTTCCCCTTCCTTGGTCCTTTCCTCATAGTCTTGTGGTATAGTTGGGTTATAGCCTTCATGTGAAAGC
>CAUYPK010171832.1:0-14935 GCA_963574355.1 Loris lydekkerianus | reverse complement strand
GGTTACATGTGTTTTATATTTACTTCCACGTTTTCATATATATATATATATATATATATATATATATATATTTTTTTTTTTTTTTTTTTTTTTTTTTTTTTGAGACAGAGCCTCAAGCTGTTGCCCTGGGTAGAGTGCCGTGATGTTACAACTCACAGCAACCTCCAACTCTTGGGCTTAAGCAATTCTCTTGCCTTAGCCTCCCAAGTAGCTAGGACTACAGGCACCTGCCACAACGCCCGGCTATTTTTTTTTTTTTTTTTTTTTTTTTTTTTTGGGTGCAGTTGTTATTGTTGTTTATTTGGCCAGGGTCGTGTTTGAACTTGCCATCCTTGGTGCATTTTGCTGGTGCTATAGCCATTGTGCTAGAGGCGTCCAACCTTTATTGTATATTTTTTATGATTATAAAGGAAATTCTTGCTCATTATAAAATTAAAATTTAGACATGCTGCACACAAAGAAAAGAGTGAAAATCACCCACAAATCCATTCCCAGAGACACGACTCCACATGTCAGAGTGGAGTACGTCCCTGCAGACTCTGTGTGCCCACACACCACACAGGCCGTTCACAAAGGGAACAACGCTCCCCACGACTTCTGTCTGTGTGTGCAGGAACTATCCTGCAGCTGGGAGCCTCTCCTCCCTGCCTCTGTGGCTGCGAGATAGAGCAGAAGGCCACTAAAGAACTTAATATGCCTGATTTTTTTTTTTTTTTTTTTTGAGACTGACTCTCCCTCTTTCACCCTGGGTAGAGTGCTGTGGCATCATAGCTCACAGCAACCTCAAACTCCTGGGCTCAGGCACTTCTCCTGCCTCAGCCTCCCAAGTAGCTGGGACTACAGGCATCCACCATAAGGCCCAGATAATTTTGCTATTTTTAGTAGAGATGGGTCTCGCTCTTGCTCAGACTGATCTTGAACTCCTGAGCTCAGGCAATCCATTGGCCTTGGCCTCCTAGAGTGCTGGGATTACAGGTGTGGGCCACCCTACTAGGCCTTAAATAGCTTTTTTTTTTTTTGAGACAGAGTCACCCGTGGTAGATTGCCATAGTGTCACAGTTCACAACTACCGCAGGGTCTTGGGCTTAAGTGATTCTCTTGCCTCAGTCTCCCAAGTATCTGGGACTACAGGCATCCACCACAATGCCCAGGTATTTTGTTGTAGTTGTTATTATTGTTGGTTGGCAGGCCTGGTCTGGGTTCTAACTCACTAGCCCCAGTGTATGTGGCCGGCACTCTATTTGCTCAGCTACAAGTGTGAGCCCCTTAATAAGCTTTTTTTTTTTTTTTTTAAGAGACAGAGTCTCACTTTATTGCCCTCAGTAGAGTGCTGTGGCGTCACACTGCTCACAGCAACCTCCAACTCCTGGGCTTAGGCAATTGTCTTGCCTCAGCCTCCCAAGTAGCTGGGATGATAGACACCTGCCACAACACCCAGCAGTTCGACTGGGGCCGGTTTTGAACCTGCCACCCTCAGTATATGGGGCTGGCACCCTACCCACTGAACCACAGGTGCAGCCCCCTTACTAAGCTTTTAATGAGCTTTTCTTTCCTTCCTTCTTTCTTTCTTTTTCATCCTTTGTTCTCCTTCCTTCCTCCCTCCCTCCCTTTCTTCCTTCCTCTCCTTTCTTTCTTCTTTCTTTCTCATCTTTTTTTGTCACCCCAGCTGGAGTGCTGCGGTGTCATTACAGCTCATCACAGCTCAGGCAATCCACCAGCCTCCCCCTTCCAGAGTGCTGGGATTACAGGTGAGAACCCCATGCCCAGCAGCTATGTGGATCTTTTCTTAGGAGGGTCCCCTTGTCTGGTTGGGGGTCCAGGAAAGAGCTTCCTAAGACTTGAGTTCTGTTTCTTGTCTGGCACCTAATGAGGCGTATAATCTCAGGCAAGTTCCTGAAACCTCTGGGTGCCTCAATTTTCTCTTCTATAAATGGGATTTATGATCCTGTTCTACTCGTCCCACAGAGTTATTGTTAGGTGGAAGAGGCACCACATGTGAAAGTGTTTTGGAAACAGCAGCGTCTCACACCCACAAAGGTACCTTGTCAGAGTGCCAGTCCCCTGCCTGGAACAGAGAGCAATGACAGACAGGTGGCTGAGGCCATTGTTCAAAGGTGGATCTTACAGGGTGAGAGATCTACAGAGAGTCTCTGAGCGCTGACTGTAGAAGGCAAGGAACGGTGCTCACAGAGTTCAGGTTCAGGTGGGGGGCAGACAATAAAAATGGAAAGGGGGCAAGTGAAGACAGGACACTGGCAGAGAGGGTGAGTTCTGCATGACATAGTACAGTGACGTTGGCTGAGAGGGACCCCAGGAAGACCTGAGGAGCAAAGTGTTCTGGGACAAGGGGACAGTGAGTATGGATGCCCCGAGGCAGGAACAAAGTCCTGCTCCAGGAAGGAGTTTGAAGAAGGCTGTGGCTGGGAGCTATAGTGGGGGTGGGCCAGGCTTGTGGCCAGGTTTTCAGAACAGGCAAGATATGATCTAGTCAAGCGGGAGATCTGAATCGTCCTGCAGGCTGCATGAGGGGGGGGTGCCTCAGGGAATTCTAGGGCTCGGAAGGGTTCCACACAGAACCAGCACATGAGGGTCGGCCTGCCCGCCCCAGATCATCCTGCTGCTCCCTTCTGTGGGGGTATTCAAGGCAGGTCTGATCACAGCTGAGTCCCCAGTTCTGGTCCCCTTCCATGTCTCTGGGCCTCCTGTTTCTGCCCGCTCCTGAGGGCCCAGCACTGGACTTCAGAAAGAAAGTACATTGCCCACACTGGACCCTGTCCTATGTCACCAGGCTCAGCCCTCAGAGGGCAGGGATGGGGAGGAGGGGTCAGCTGCATGAGTCCAGGCAGTCAGGAGCAACCTGATAGAGCAGGAAACTGGCCTCCAGCCAGAGACAGCAGCACCGAGCACCTGCAGCTTTGTTCCTGCTGCAAACTTTCCCAGGCACCTGCACTGGGCTCAGGAGCACCTGACTGGGAAGGGGCTCCCACGAGATCTGATTCTCCTGCATGGGGAGTGGCCACCTCATGACCTCGAGGAAGGTGACCACAGCAGTGTCCACTTGTGGTGCTCTCTCTACCTGCGAGGTGTGTCCATCCATGTAACCCTTACCACAGACCCACGAGGTGTGTATCATCATTATCCCCATTTAACAGATTAGAATATGAGGCACAAACAGGTAAGGTGACTTGTCCAAGGTCACAAAGTAAAGAAGTGCAAATACTATGAGCTTTGGAATCAGCAAATCACTCTGTGCCCCCCCACCCTCCCACCCCTGTGGCCTCTTGCAACACATTTACATTTCACTGAGCCTGTCACTGGGTCTGGCCTCAGGAGACTGCTGTGTAGATTAAATAATTTGCAGAGGCCTCCCACTGCAGGCTGGATCCAAGCAGGTGTCTGCTGTCCACCCCCCAGGTCTCCTAGTTCTGTGATCTTGGGCACTTTAGCACCACTGAGCCTCAGTTTCCTTGTGAAGTAAACAAGTATAATTATCTTTCCTAACAGTTCAGTTGAAAGCCTGAAGCTCTTTTGAAAGGAATATTATTCTTTTTGAAATGACCATACTCTTGAACCCATCCAAAGAAGACATTTTACGAAATTGCCCTCTTTGCTTTCTACCAAAATAAATAAAGAAACACAAATAGAAAAACCCACTTCAGACAAAAAGCCAGCATTACTCACACAACTGGGCTCAGGAGATTTTCTCAGAAGGAAAACCAGAAGTGACAGGTCAGTCATGACACAGCTACCAGAACTTCCACACCCAAGAGGAGCTGAGGCAAAGGACTCCACCCCCAACAGGGGCAAGAGGACAGGATTGGGCTGTGGAGTCTAGTGAGAACCACCAGGGGTTTCAACCAAAACACAAACAAAACACGTTTCCTAAAAATCAGCCAACTTTATCAAGTTCTTTTTATCAGCAAAGGCACTCTGGGCACATACGTGCCATGACCCCAGTAACTGGGAATAAACATAAAACATAAACACCCCACTATTAGCTCGGCGCCCATAGCACAGTGCTTACGGTGCCAGTCACATTTATCGAGGCTGGAGGGTTTGAACCCAGCTAAACAATGACAACTGCAATAAGAAAAATGATAGCCAGGTATAATGCTGGGCACTTGTAGTCCCAGTTATTTGGGAGGCTGAGGCAAGAGAATTTGCTTAAGCCCAAGAGTTTGAGGTTGCTGTGAACTTGATGCCACAGCACTCTACCAAGCGCAATGTAGGGACACGCTGTCTCCAAAAAAACAAAACACCCCATTGTTGTACATGCACCTCACAATGAAGGCCCTCACTCTCCCCAGTGGCCCTGTCCTGGTCTCTCATCCACATTTTGGGGATCAACTGTTCCTCATCCAGTCCAATTCTGCCCTTCGAGTGGAGGCTGCCAATTAACTTTCATCACTGCCTTGGCCACTGTGATTGGTCCAAGAGAAGGGTATGTGGACTCAAAGAGCTAGGCCTCCCAGAGCGTCCACCTAGATTTTATTTTATGTATTTATTTATTTTTGAGACAGACTCTCACTCTGTCACCCAAGCTAGAGTGCTATGGCATCGGCTTAGCTCACAGCAACCTCAAACTCCTGGGCTCAAGTGATTTTCCTGCCTCAGCCTCCTGAGTAGCTGGGACTTCAGGTGCCCATTATGATGCCTGTCTAGTTTTTCTATTTTTAGCAGAGATGGGATCTCGCTCTTGCTCAGGCTGGTCTTAAACTCCTGAGCTCAAGAGATTTACCCGCCTGGGCCTCCCAGAGTGCTGGGATCACAGGTGTGAGCCATCACGCCTAGGCTTGGATTTTATTTTATTTATTTTTCTTTTCTAGTATATTAAAGACAGAGGCTCACTATGTTGCCCAGGGTGTTCTCAGACTCCTGGGCTCACCTGATCCTCCTGAGCAGCTGCCTGAGTAGCTGGGATTATAGGTGCAAGTAACCACACCTGGCCACCTGATGTGAAATTAGAGCTAGAGGGAAACTCCAATTCTTCTCAGATCACTGACCTGGCAGGGTGTGAATCTAGACCAGCTGACAGCCATTGTATGGGAGGTGAACAACTTTTGTGGTAGTGGGATGAAGACATTAAAGAGAAAAGCCCAGACCATCCTGATAGTGCACTTCCTGGCCCAGTGCTCCCTCCTGCCTACCCTGTTGTTAGATGAGCCTTAAACTCCTTACTGTTCCTGAAAACTCCCAACCACCCCACATGGTCATAAGCCCAGCAGGTCAGTGGTTCAGCAAAAGAGATGTCAGGGGAGGGCTGGGTGTTTGCTAAGTGAAAGTTGAAGGCAATAGGGCTGTGAAGTCAGAGGCAGACAGGATTGGATGACAAAAGAAAAGGAGACAGACAGGATTGCTTCATTCAGTTAGCTGATAGTATTTATTGAGACCCTACTTTGACAGACACAGAATTAGTTACTCAGGGCATAGCAGTGAACAAGGACAAGGTCCCTTTTCTGACTATGGAGGAATTAGAAGGATTTCCCAGAGCTCCTGATGCTCGAGGAGGTCAGTGAAGGGTGGTAAAATCTGATTAGTAGAGAGGGATGGGGAGAATTTTCCACACATAGGATGAGAGTGCCTGCAGGGCACAGGCAAGGTCCTGAACGTCCCTGCTGTCCTGCTGCAGTGGGTGCTCAGCACAGGCTGAGCACTTGGTGGAGCAAGTGAATGGATGAAGCAGCCAAGTGGAGAGAGAGAGCTGCTTGGGGAAGAGTAGTCGTTTCTTGGGCTGGGGAAGCAATACTCTGGAGAAGGCAGTGCTGAGGAGGAAAATGAAGCTGACTGCATGAGTCCTTGCTGAGACACACAGACTTTGCCTTGAACCCACTGCACAGTCCTAATTCTGGTGGAACTGGGAGTAACTGGCCAGGCAGGATGGTTCCAGGTCTGCTGTGGCCACACCTCTGTTGTAGTTGCCATGCCTCTGCTCTCTGGCCAGGTGCCCAGGCCACACCTAGCACCCAGCCAGCACCACAGTCACCAGGGTCATGCCCCAGACATCACCCACACTGGATGCCTCCTGGGTGTAGCTGCCAGCTCAGCACCCCTGACCAGTCTGTAATTTAAACCTGACCTCTACCTCAGCATGACTGCCGTGGCCTTCTACACCCCAGGCTTACAGGGCAGTTGCTACAACAGGAAAAGGTCTGGGGACCTCTGGCCCGGCCCTTGGCTCCAAGGTGTTTCTCCACTAGGCTGTGGTCAGGCACAGCTGGGGTCACTGCAGTTGGCTCCAGGACCAGGGGGACCATGGGCCCTTGTGGCCAGGAGCCATCCAGCCCCTCAACCTTTCTGGAGATGGAGAATTTGCACTTTTACTTTATTTTTTAAAGAAACCACATTTCTGGAAACACAAATAAATCATTTAAGTTATATAGGTTGATAGGTTGGTATTTTGAGGAATCTTATAGTAGAGACTTGGAAAAAGCTGTTCTGAGTTTTCTAATGCTAAAACAAAATTTTCTCTCATTTCTTTTAATACTTATCTGCTAAGTCAGAAGTATGTGATATCTGCAAATTGTTTTGTTTATTTGCCAGTTTCATGAAGAATCTTCACATGTAAATATGTTTTTGTTTATTTTTTTTTTTGAGACAGAGTCTCATTCTGTCACCCTGAGTAGAGTGCTATGGCATCATAGCTCACAGCAACCTCAAACTCTGGGACTCAAGCCATCTTCTTACCTCAGACTCCTGAGTAGCTGGGACTACAGGTACCTGCCACCACAACTGGCTAGTTTTAGAGATGGAGTCTCGTTCTCACTCAGTCTGGCTCAAACCCATGAGCTCAGAAGATCCATCTGCCTCAGCCTCCCAGAGTGCTAGGATTACAGGTATGAGCCACCATGCCTGGCCTTGTAAATAGGTTTTGTGAAGTAATAGAACACACCTCCCACTTTTGTCTTATTCTAGCAGCCTTATGAGGGCAAACACTTGGTCTGTTAAACAAACTGTCAAAGTACAGGGCCTCTCTATCCTGTCCCCAGCATCTCCCTACATAATGTTCCTGCATGTTGGGTTAGGCTGCTTGGGTGTCTCGCTGGCCTTATGTCAAGCCTATATTAGGAGCCAGTTGCTGGTGGTGGTGGAGGAGGAAGAGGCCATTTTAAGAAAACTAGAAGACAGACACTCATCTCAGAGGCCTGCATCCACTTTAGACACCACGCACACATCTGACACAACCCACAAACAATTGCAAAAGAACCACAGAGTCTAAACTAAACATATGTGTGCTGAGAGCAGTAATCAGAGATGGGTAAGGGTGATGGCAAGACACTTGCTGGCTTGGGAGGAGTTGGGAGCACGCCAGGCCCACAGCTCCAGGTCTTTGTTAAGGAGGAAGCCAATATCTACCCACCTTTGCAGACTCAGCACTAGCCCATGGCACTGTGGCCCACCTGGCACCCGTACATACGGTTATGCCTTTGCAAAGACCCTGGGCTTTTCCCACCTCTTGCTCTCATCATGTGACTGCCACACATGATCAAATAGGGAGCATTGCCAGGGACATCCAACCCACCTGCCCACTTCTTCCTGCCCCTAGCAGACCAAGGGCTGTACAGAGCACCCTTATAGCACAACTGGTCCTGCCTCTGCCTCTACCCTGGAAGTATACAAAGCAAGAGCTCTGGATCCCAGAGCCCTAAGGGGGATCCCTCATACCCAAAGGCACACTCACTCTGTGCAGAGAACACCCAGGCAGGGTCGGTGCATTCCCCACACATTGACAAGCTGCAGCAAATGAATGGTGGCAGCTTCCACTCTAACTATGACTGTCCTGGCAGTTTGTCCTGGTCACTAGGTTTGGTACAGAGGGCATGGATTATGAAACGCATCCTTGAAACAGTGGACTTGAGAGTGAGAGCCAACTGTTTCCAAACACATCTCAGACCAAGAAGGTCATTAGTGAGGAATGTTGGACTGAGGGATTCCACTGGGCCTGTCCATTCTTCACTAGTAATTTTTCAAAAGACAAACAGAAGGGCAATTTATTCATTTATAGTGCGGTATGCAATTGCCGCACAATTTAGAAATGCTCAGGAACCAGAAAGTTCTGCAGTGAATAAGAAACTCCACTAAAGATAGTCAAATAAATGAGATAGCTAATGAATGACACCAAGTTGAGACAGCCCAGGGCAGCCATAGTACCACCCCAAGGCCAACCATCTTTACATCTGGATTCCACCAGCACTTTTCAGGGCTCAGGACACAGCCCCTCCCAAGACCACAGGACTGACTATGGCCCTAGGCAGCTGCCCACCCACTGCTTTTGGAATGGCTCAAGGCCTGTTCCCTGGGGGAAATTTTGCTGTCAGCGATGACCTCAGCTTTTGGACTTCTACCTGTTTGGGTTTGCTAGTCATGGATGACCCATTTAGACTCTGTAATCTGGCTTCTGATCAGAACAACTTTGCTCCTGGGCTTAGCGTGGGGGGCAGGGGTATCATTCAATATTTTTGGTTGTAGGTAAAAGAAACCTCTCCCAAACTGGTTTATTCAGCAAGGGTATTTATTGTATCAATTACTAGGAAGCCCAATGGAGAGTGGGCTCCAGGGCAGTTGACACATCTCAGTAATGACTCAGAGACCCCAGTGTGTGTGTTCCTTTGTCTACCTGTCCCCTCCACAAGGGGTCATGCCATTTGTGCTTCATGGAGGAGATGTCTGCCGGCCCACAGCCTCCAGATACAAGGATGGCTCTAGGAAGTTGTAAGCTGGGGTGGTGACAGGCTGCCTTGAAGTTTCTTCATCTGGTGTCCTTAGCTCTCTGCTCCATTTGATTGTCTTTAAGTTTCTTATTCACTGTAGAACTTTCTAGTTCTTGAGTATTCCCAGATTGTAAATAAATAACAAAATGTGTAGTCAAACATTTGGATTTTTGCCAATCTCTAGGTGAAAAGTCGTATCACAAGTGTTATTTCAATTTTTTTTCTTTTTTTTTTTTTTGAGATAGAGTCTCACTATGTCACCCTTAGTAGAGTGCCCTGGTGTCACAGCTCACAGCACTTGGGCTCAAGCAATTCTCTTGCCTCAGCCTCCCAAGTAGCTGGGATTATAGGTCCGCCACAACACCTGGCTATTTTTTTGTTGTTGTTGTAGTTGTCATTGTTGTTTGGCAGGCCTGGGCTGGATTCGAACCCACCAGCTCTGGTGTATGTGCCGAGTTGTATTCTTCAATTTTAATTTCCCCTTTTAGAAACAGGGTTGAGCATTTTTTCACATGCTTGAGGGCTACTTCCTTTTCCTTCCCTATGACTCTACCTTCACACACTTTGCCCTCTTTCCACTGGGCAGCCCATCCTGGCAGCTGCCTCTTCCTCTTCCCTGCTCTGGCCTTCTCAGGGCTGCCCACCCAGACAGGATACCAAGAGGGTGGCAGCAGTTCCAGACACTACGGTGTCCAAAAGTTAGGAGTGCCTATTCCTGTATGTAGATAAACTGATTCCTGTTCTCCTCCCTTTTCTGTCTCTTCTAAAGACAAGCAGAGCTAAACCCTCACTTCTGCAACTTGGGCCTGCCCAGGAGAGGCAGGTGGAAGCCGGGCTATGGGAACTAATGGTAGCAGGGCCATTAGTTCCCAAAAAAGGGGTGGTGTCACTCATAGTTTCTGTCTTCCAGTCCTGATGTGGCACCATAAAGGAAGAGAGTCACAGAGACGATGATCTTGGCACCAGTGACACACAGCTCACAGCAACCTCAAACTTCTGCGCTTAAGTGATTCTCTTGCCTCAGCCTCCCAATAGCTGGGACTACAGGCACCCACCACAACACCCGGCTATTTAAAAAAGTTTTTAATGGTAAAACCAAGGACAACTTTCCTTACTAAAGATAAATTACACTAGTATATAGACTGCATGAAAGCAGGGGCATATCTTTCTTGTTTTGCACTGTATCCCTGATCTCCAGCAACTGATAAGAACTGACGGGACTAGAGACCTGTTGCCCCCCGGGCGTCAATCACTGAAGTGCTTGCTCAAACTCGGACTTCTCATGTCCTTGTCACTCGGCTGCAGGGAGGTAACAAGACACCTTTTAGGAGACCTGCAGAGTCCAGAGCCTCTGTGCCTAGAATCCCAAGCCGAGGTAGGTCTGCAGCCTCAGCTCCCATGAGTCATCTTGCCCTTGTCTAGGGGTTCCTGTCACCCCTCTCATTTTGCTCAGCCCTCTGGTCCATTAATGGTCAAAGTCACCATTGCCTTCCCTTTCGGAAACAGGAATGTCCTTTTGACCCTGACTTTCCAGCTTATCTTTCCTTGTCATTTTTCAAAGACTACTGGCAGGGGTGCAGCACCACATATCTCAGTAGCCTGGGACAGAATCAGGCTAGGAAAGGGACCTAAATTAACCTTGACCAGCCAAGTGCTTGTCATTGCAGTCTCGGGCTAGTCTTGGCCCAGCTCCCTAGAAGTGCTCATGTACGCTTCCCTCCAGGGTCTGAGACGTAGGTCCCCATCCCCAGCCCTTCTTTCTGGCCTCCACCAGCATTCCACCCCACCCCCCACAGCTTCTCCTTAACGGAACAGAGGCTCCTTCTCCTAGTTTTCCCTGGCAGCATTCTATTGGATTTGTTTATTTCCTCTATTATTAAAAAGTAACATAAGCTTATGAAAGAAAATGTAGAAAATCTAGCTAATTAGGAAATAAAGTAAGGAGAAAAGAACTGATGGCCTCATTACCTAAACTCAAGCATAATTAAGTGCTTGAATTATCAAAATTTTGTATACCTTTGACAAAACAACTCTACTTTGGGCGGCGCCTGTGGCTCAAAGAGTAGGGCGCTGGCCCCATACACCAGAGGTGGCGGGTTCAAGCCCAGCCCTGGCCAAAAACTGCAAAAAAAAACAAAACAGCTCTGCTTCTACAGAATCAAAGTGAATGTGTACAAAGATTTAATTCACCAGCAACCCTGGCACAAAGGGTCTGTTCTCTAGGGCACCAGTGTGAACAAGTGTAGGTATGGGACAAATAATGTCCTGGAAGCCCAGAAAATGTCCCTCATTCGCACAATGATGTTCTTTGGGGAGAAGAGGGTACAAGTGAGGACAGAGGGTTATACTTTTACTTTATACACTTAAAAAAAAAAAAAAAACTAGAAAAAAAAGAAAAAAAAACAATGATTTTGGCAGAGATTCTTATCTTAGCTTTTTCATTTCTGATGCTTCTGAATTTTCTCCAGGAACTATATGTTGCTTTTGTAATCACAAAAAATATAAAATATGTGTTATGAGCTGAATTATGTCCCTCAAAAATTCATATGTTGAAGCTCTAACTCCTAGCACCTCAGAATGCAACAGGTGTATGTAGAGATAAGGTTTTTAAGGAAGTAGATAATAAAGTTCAGATGAGGCCCTGAGGGTGGACCCTAAAGCACTATGACCACTGTCCTTATGAGAAGAGGAGATTAGGACCCAGGCATTCAAAAGGAGAAAATACCTTAGGACACAGGGAGCAGATGGCTGTCTGCATGCCACAGAAACAGGCCTCAGAAGGAATCTGCCCTGCTGACACCTTATGTTAAACTTCTAGATCCCAGAATTGTAAGAATAACTTTCTGTTGGTTAAATCATCTGACCCATGGTACTTGTCATGGCATCCAAGCCAATTAACATAAATGCCATTTTTTTTTCTTTTGAGACAGAGTCTCACTTTGTCACCCTTGGTAGAGGGCTGTAGTGTCATAGCTTACAGCAACCTCAAACTCTTGTGCTTAAGCATTCTCTTGACTCAACCTCCCAAGTAGGTGGGACTACAGGCACAAGTCACAATGCTGTGCGATTTTTTTTTTTTTTTTTTTTGAGACAGAATCTCATTATGTCGCCCTCATTATGTCGCCCACAGCTATGTCATCACAGATCACAGCAACCTCAAACTCTTGGGCTTCAGTGATTCTCTTGCCTCAGCCTCCCAAGTAGCTGGGACTACAGGTGCCCATCACAATGCCCAACTATTTTTTGGTTGTAGGGGTCATTGTTGTTTGGCAGGCCCAGGCTGGGTTCCAACCCACCAGCTTCGGTGTATGTGGCCAGTGCTCTAGCCACTGAGCGACAGGCACCCAGCCATGCCCTGCGATTTTTAGAAACAAGGTCTTGCTCTGGCTCAGCCTGGTTTCGAACAACTTGTGAGCTCAGGCAATCCATCTCCCAGAGTGCTAGCATTACAGGCATGAGCCACCATGCCTGGCCTAACATGCCATTTTAGACATAGGGGCTCACATTCCCTGGTAACATTTTCTTTTTACGAGACAGGCTCTCATTGTTGCCCAGGCTAGAAGTGCCTGTCCAGCTCATAGTGACCTCTCACACCTGACCTCCTCCCACCTTGGCCTCCCGGAGTGCTAGGACTATAGACACGAGTCACTGCACCCGGCCCACTGGTAACTTCTGTGTGTGGTTAGAAATGGAGTCTCCACCTGTGGACCCACCAGCAAGCAGAGGATCTAGCAAAGCAAAATAGAGGTGGGTCTCCTCCCGGCTGCTGCCACCGCCACTCACAGGAGCAGTGGCCGGGTGGAACGCTTCTCTCTCATGTTGGTCTGGTGGGGAAGAAGAGGGCAGGGGTCACAGACATGGTGGTTCTTAGAGGAATCTTCCCAAGAGTTGACAGTGGACCGTTCAGCTCGGTAGGCCCACTACATACTCCAGGTGGTGTTCTGACCCTCCTGTGTGGGTCCTGGGCCCCTTTGGAAATGAAAAGAAAATAAAGAAACTCTCCCTAGACAAAGCACAAATAGATTTTGCACACTAGTTCAGGGAGTTTGTGCCTTCCCTGCTCTATGTACCCTAATTTCAAACATCTGCTCCAGTTAAAACATAAAAGAGCAGGACACCTGGAGAAAGGTGGTGGCCAAGTAATAGCTTCTGTGCAGCTGGGCGCAGTGAGAGTAGCAAGAGAAGACTCCAGGCATCTCTGGCCGGTGGGTTTTGCCCAGAGGCTTCCCTTTGGTGACACAGGAAGCCAGTGAGAGACTTCTGGACCCCACGAGGAGGACAGAGTGGCAGAAAACTGGCAAGTGGTAGATGCGTTTTTTTGGTCAGAGGCTGCCTGCAGCTGTACCCATAGCAACAGCGAGACTGCAAGCAGAAGAAGCCTTGCCTGTGGGCCGTTTTGGTTTTCTTGGACTTGGGCACTTGACTGAACTGCCTTGGGAGATCTTGGGCTAGTGTGTGCAGACGACTTTGGGCATTGTCTGGGGCCCTGGTCTGAGCCGCTGAGCCAGAAGGGAGCTAATATCGTTCAGCTGTGGGCTGCTGGCACAGCTGCTGTGGGAGAGCTGCCCCTGTGTGTTGCAGCGCGGAGATCAGCCGGGAGAACTTAAATGAGCAATCTAGTGACTGAGCTGCTCTAAGGCAGGGACTGAGATGCTGGGGAAGTACGGAGATCCAAGTGTGCCAGATGCCCTCAGGGGCATCGTGGGAAACTGGACTTGGCCCACTGGATAAGCAGGCAGCCACACCAGGAGAGATCCTAGGGTTAAGTGCTCTCCTTGGAAAGCTTCGGCTTGACCAAGATTCATAGTTTGGAGTGTCTTTTAAGTGGGCTGAGGAGACCTTTGGGCTCCCAACCCTGTGGGGTCTGAGAGAGCAGCAGAGGCCTCCAGTCTCCATCTCATACAGCTGTATCAACGTTGTGATTAATATCCTATGCCTCAAAAGATCACCTGTTTCCTGGACAATATTCAGCAAGATTATACCTATATACTCGAGTATAAGCCGAGTTTTTTCGGCACAAAATTTGTGCCGAGCTCAGGTTTTTCGGCACAAATTTTGTGCCGAAAAAGCTCGGCTTATACTCGAGTATATGCGGTATATACTGTTTGGTTCTTTGGTTTGGGGGTTTTTGTTTTATGGTTCTTTTTTTTTTTTTTAATTTCAACATTTTTCCTTGGCATTTTTCTTTTTTTCTTTTTCTTTTTTTCTCTTTTTCTTTTCACTATTCTAGTTGAAATACAATTTTCCATTTTTGCCTTTTTTAACAATTAGAATTTAATTTTTGCCAGTGTTTCTGCCCCTATTATTTGTCCCCCCCCCCATGTTATCCCAAAAGGGTCTTTGCTTGTTTGTTTCAGTTTGATTTATAGTATTTTTGGCTTTCTTCTCTACCTGGTGGAGGTCAGGTACTGTATCTAATCTGGCTGGCAAAGAGCTGTTGACCTCAAGGAAATCACCCAACCCAGCACCCCCAAGGGTTGGGAGTCTTCAAGGTTGGGTTATAGTACCCTACTATACATCTATATTACTCCTGTTTTTTTTTTTTTTTTCTTTCAGTGGCTTTCTACTTTTTGTCAATATTTCCTTTTACTCACCCTCTCTTCTTTCCCTTTTTTTTTTCTTTTTAAAATCTTTTTTCCCTTCTTGCTCTTCAATTTTCTCATCTTTCTGGTCCTATACCAAAAGAACTCAGCAGCATAGTAACTTAAAGAGCAAGAAGAAGTGAAAGGATAATTAGGGTAAGGAAACAGATACAAGAAAGCACTAATAAAGAAGAAACAGCACAAAAATCCTGGTTACATGAAATACCAGTCCAGAGTAACTCCTTCTAGGGATTGCAAGGTAGCTACAGCAGAGGATTCCTCCTATAAAGAAATGTTAGAAATGAAGGAGAATTTAAAATACAGGAGAATTTAAAATGAAGGAGAATTTTAAAATGTTAGAAATGAAGGAGAATTTAAAATACAGATGATAGAAACAATGAAGGAGACTGAGAAGAAAGTGGAAAACAATCAAAAAACAATGAAGGAAATTGCTGAGAAAGTGGAAAATAACCAAAAGGAAATCCAAAAACAGAATCAAATAAGAGATGAACGATATGAAGAATATAGAAAGGATATAGCAGAGCTGAAGGAACTGAAACAGTTAATTAGGGAATTTAAGGATGCAATAGAAAGTATCAACAACAGATTAGATCATGCAGAAGAAAGAATCTCAGAGGTAGAGGA
>CAUYPK010171828.1:0-21883 GCA_963574355.1 Loris lydekkerianus | reverse complement strand
CTTTACGTACACATTTTATTTCTTTCCTTTAAGTGAATTGGCTTCCAAAGAGGGTGAAATTTATTTCTAGGATGACTTCCAATTATTTTGCTTTTTCAATTTATGTACTCAGCCCTACTATGAAACTAATTTAGGGCTTTCTTATTTTAAAAAAGAAAAACTCAGAAGCATCAGATTTGCGTAAATGAGGGTATGCTAGAGGGTGGCCAGTTTTGCTTTATGATCTTATGAAGGAAAATTTGTGACCCTACATATATGTACACACACATACGTGTATATATCCCGAACCAGCAACAAGACTTTGTTTATATGGCAAATAAATACTATTTTTTCTTTAAAAAAAAAAAAAAAGAATCGTAATGTAATCATGCCTCCAAAGACTCTTTCCCCATATAGGGGATTCTGAAGATTAGGATCTGATATCATCAGAGGCCTTATTCACCCTTCTATACAATGTAACTGCCACCAAGATCAAGGCACAAAAAACTCTCATTCATCTCACAAAGTTTCACATACCTCGGGCCTTCCTATACCATAAATAAAGTTTGCCTCTTTTAGGGTGGGCATGGTGGCTCATGCCTGCAATCCTACCACTCTGGGAGGTTGAGGAGGATGAATTGCTTGAGTTTAGGAGTTTGACACCAGCCTGAGCAACAGTGAGACCCCATCTCTACTAAAAATAGGAAAAACTAGTTGGACATCATGGCAGGTACCTGCAGTCCCAGCTACTCAGGAGGCTGAAGCAAGAGGATTGCTCCCAAGCCCCAGAGTTTGAGGTTGTTGTGAGCTGGAACAACCAGGATGACAGAGTGAGACTCTGAAAAAGAAAAAAGAAAGAAAAAAGAAATTTGCCTATTTTTGAAATTCATGTAAAGGAACCATATTGTGTTTGTCTACATGAATCATATGTGCGTCTTTCTTTATATTCTTTTTTTTTTTTTTTTGAGACAGAGCCTCAAGCTGTTGCCCTGGGTAGAGTGCCGTGGCACCACAGCTCACAACCTCTGACTCTTGGGCTTAAGCGATTCTCCTGCCTTAGCCTCCCAAGTAGCTGGGACTACAGGCATCCGCCACAGCGCCCAGCTATTTTTTGGTTATAATTGTCATTGTCATTTGGCAGACCCAGGCCGGATTTGAACCTGCCAGCGCTGGTGTATGTGGCTGGCGCCTTAGCCGCTTGAGCTACAGGCGCCGAGCCATCTGTGTGTCTTTCTCTCAACATAATATCTGTGAGATTCTTCCATGCTGTTGTGTGTATCAGTAGTTCTCTTTTTAAAAATGTGTAGGTAGTATTGCAGGACATGAATATTGTCTTAGATCGTTTGTGCTGCTGTAACGGAGTATCCGAGACTGGGTAACTTATAAAAAACACTATTTCTCAGTTCTGGAGGTTGGGCAGTCCAAGATGAAAAGGCTGGTATCCAGTGTGGGCCTTTTTGCTTCATCTTCGTGTGGCAGAAAGCAGAAAGCGAGCAGGGATGGTGGTTGTGTCCTCATATGGCGGAAGAGCAACAGAAAAGAGAAACCACTGCTGCAAGCCCTTTTTATACTATATTAATCCATTCATGAGAGCAGAGCCTCATGACCTTCACACCTCCCACTAAGCTCCATATCCCAACACTCTTGCGCTGGGGATAAAGTTTCTTGTTTCTTTTTTTCTCTCTTTCTTTCTTTTTTTTTTTTTTTTTGCATTTTTTGGACAGGGCTGGGTTTGAACCACCACCTGGGGTATATGAGGCCGGCCCCCTACTCCTTTGAGCCACAGGAGATACCCTTCTCTTTCTTTCTTTTTTTTTTTGAGACAGATCTCACTTTGTCACCCTGGGTAGAGTGCCTTGGCATCATAGCTCACAGCAACCTCAAACTCCTGGGCTCAAGTGATCCCCTTGCCTCAGCCTCCCAAGTAGCTAAGACTACAGGCACCCGCCATGACAGGTGGCTGGTTTTAGAGACAGGATGTCACTCTTTTGCTTAGGCTCGTCTCACACTCCTGAGCTCAAGCAATCCACAGGCCTCAGCCTCCCAGAGTGCTCAGATTACAGGTGTGAGCCACTGACACCTCTTCTTTTGCTCTTCCGCCATATGAGAATACAACCTCCATCCCTGCTCGTCTTCTGCTTTCTGCCACATAACTTTTAAATCAGAATGCCGTTTTGAGTCATGAGTTATACTAATTATTGTTTACTATAGACCATGGATTCGGCCTATTATTGCTTAAGATAAGGGTTAACATGATCTTCACTTTGAACTTAAATGTATAAAACTGTAATTTTAGAAATGGAAAAACAGAACAGTCTTGGAGAGGCTACTCTCACTGTTCTCCAGAATACTGGCCTTCTGGCTCAGCACCTGTGGCTCAAGCGGCTAAGGCACCAGCCACATACACCTGAGCTGGCAGGTTCAAATCCAGCCTGCACCCGCCAAACAAAAATGATGGCTGCAACCAACGGGCGTTGTGGCAGGTGCCTATAGTCCTAGCTACTTGGGAGGTGGAGACAGGAGAATCCCTTGAGCCCAGGAGTTGGAGGTTGCTGTGAGCTGTGATGTCACAGCACTCTACTCAGGGCGACAGCTTGAGGCTCTGTCTCAAAAAAAAAAAAAAAGAAAAGAAAAGAAATACAGAATACTGGCCTTCTTGACAAAGTTTGGTGGACCTATCCATGTCTCCACATATTGCCTGACAGTGACAGGTGGCTGGCCCTCTTCATTCAGTAACAGCCTGAGCAAGAGCAAGACACCATCCCGTCTCTAAAAGAAGTCAGGTGTTATGGCAGGTGCTTGTAGTCCCAGCGACTCAAGAGGCTGAGGCAAGAGGATCACTTGCGCCTAGGAGTTTGAGGTTGCTGTGAACCATTATGCCACGGCATTCTATCCAAGGGCAAGAGAGTGAAACTCTGTCTCAAAAAGAAAAAAAAAAAAAAAGAAAACAGAAAATGTAGGTGTTGTGGGGCACCTAGAGTTCCAGCTACTCAGGAAGCTGAGGCAGGAGGATCACTTAAGCCCAGGAGGTTGAGTTTGCTGTGAGCTAGGCTAAAGGCAGGGCACTCTAGCTTAGGCAACAGAGGGAGACTGTCTCCATTAAAAAAAAAAGTCATGTGGTGCTCGTAGCTCAGTGGGTAGGGTGCCAGCCACATACACTGAGGCTGGCAATTCGAACCCAGCCCAGGTCAGCTAAAAAAAAAAAAAGATCAGGCACAGTGGCTCACTCCTGTAATCCTGCCACTCTGGGAGGCTGAGGCAGGTGCATTGCCTGAGCTCACATGTTCAAGACCAGCCTGGGCCAGAGCAAGACCTCTGTTTTTAAAAATAGCCGGGTATTGTGGCAGGTGCCGGTAATTCCAGCTACTTAGGAGGCTGAGGAAAGAGAGTCACTTGAGTTTGAGGTTGCTGTGAGCTGTGACGCTCTCTACCAAGGGTGACAAAGTGAGATGAGACTCTGTCTCAATAAATAAATAAATAAATAAATTTCTGATCATGTTCCTTTGTTGTTTGGTAAAGTAGTTCATGGATTTTTTTTTTAATTTAAGTAACTGCCAAGAGAAAACCAGAGGAAAGCCTCAGACTGAGATAAATAGTGTCTACACCCCACAGACAGTGGAAGAAGGTGGCTCCCACACCTCTAAGGTTAAAGCAAGGCCTCTTCTCCTCACTGTCTGCTGTGAACCCAGGGGTAGAACCCATCTTCCCTGGAACTGGGGTTAGCAGTGACACAGACTGCTCCCTGCCACTCTCCTTCCCTGCAAAGAGTGTGCTGGGGGAGGGCAATGTCGAGGACAAACACTGGGCCCCGTCAGTGGCAGCTGCAGTGATGGCCAATATCTACAAGTGAAACACTGAACAAGAAAATAACACAACTGTCCAGAGGTCGTTTATAAACAGAACTAATGAAAGCAGACCTTGGGGGCTGGAGAGGAGTAAGAGGGGTGGGAGTGAGCAAGGCTAGCTCCTCTTTGTTAGTGCCCATCTGGGGAAAAGGGACACTGAGGCCCAGATTTGGAGCAGATAGGCTAAGTGGCTCCAACACACCTCAGATGGCTGCCACAGGGCCTGGCCCTCACCTGACCTCACCCCGATAAAAGGTGGCTCTGCATTTTCATCATTGCAATAGATCCTCAGATGCCAGGGTAAGAACAGGTGGGCTGAGGTCCCTGTGCAAGAGGGTAGGGGGCTCAAACCCCTCCTGCCCACCTTCCTATACTACAAAACCATCACACCCAACCCACTGCAGGGACTCAAGAAGATGGGAGAGCCCCACATGGTAACGGGGACACAGGTTGCTTGGGGACATCCTAGGGACCAAACATTCCCCTCCATTGGCCACAGCTGATGCCACCAGTTTGACAGAAGGGATAGGTCAAAAGGACATGAGGTTTGGGCTCCTTTTAAGACAAGGAGAGGGCAAGGTGAGTTGGCTCCTGCCTGTAATCGTAGCACTCTGGGAGGCTGAGAAGTCAGGAGGGTCACTTGAGCTTAGGAATTCAAGATCAGCTTGAGAAAGAGTGAGACCTAAAGTTAGAAAAATTAGCTGGGCATGGGCCTGCATTCCCAGCTACTTGGGAGGTTGAGGCAGGAGGATCACTTGAGCCTAGGCCTTGGAGGTTGTGGTAGAGCTATGATGGTTACACTGCACACTAGTGGAGGAGACAGAATGAGAGTTTCTGTTTCAAAAAAAAAAAAAGTCCAGAAGAACCCTCCAGCCTCCTGGTTGTTGGAAGAGTGGGGAAGCAGAGAAGGGCCTCCCACCAAGCCAGAGCCCAGACAACAATGTACCCACTGCCAAGGGAGACCAGAGGCACTGGGCCCAGGATGAGGCTATGGGACATTAGCCTTGTCCAGGAGGCCAAATGTCTGTGTGGAATCTGAAACCATAGGGACACTGCTTCTCTCCCCACCCCCCACTCCCCCAGCATGCAGCAGGCCATGCAGCGTGTGGTAGTAAAGTCCTAGAGGAGTATCTGGTGTCTGCTGCCCATGTCTTTTGGTGGCAATCTGTTCTCTAGGGTCTGTGTTTGCAGGGTTGCAGAATGAGCTAAACAGCTTTAGAAGACACCACCATAATGTACCCCAACCATAGCCCCTGAGGTGGTCCGTTCCTGGCTCCCAGACTGCCTTTTTGCAGATGAGAACTCCAGGGCTAGGTCTGTCTGGATGGGGACCTCTCTGGACCAACTGTTTCACACCTCATCTGGCACAGAACATCTTTGCCAGTTGTAATTCCTTGACCCTTCAGTAATTAGCATTCCGATAACATACTTGGGTAGTTTTAAGTATATTTTGCTGAGGTGAAGACCTCTGGTAGTTAGATTTATGCACACAACTAACCTTCCATCTTGCTAAAAGACTAATGATCTTTATTCAGATTTCCCTTTCCTTCCCTTTTTTGAGACAGAGTCTCACTCTTGTCTGTCACCTGGAAAGAGTACTCTGGCATCACAGCTCACAGCAACCTCCAACTCCTGGATTCAACCAGTCCTCTAATCTCAGCCTCCTACGTAATAATATACTATAATCCTGGGATTATAGGTGCCTGCCACCAAGCCCGGTGAATTTTTCTATTTTTAGTAGGGATGGGATCTTGCTCTTGATCGGCTGGTCTCAAACTCCTGAGCTCAAGGGATTCTCCCACTTCAGCCTCCCAGAGTGCTAGGGTTACAGGAATTAGTCACGGAGCTGGCTTTTACTCAGATTTTTAAAATCCAGTTTGATAATGATTATCTAACAATTCTTTTCATATCAAATGTTTCTAACCAGAGAGAATCAAAATCTTTGAACTGGATTTTTTCAACATTATCTTTTTTGGCAGCAAATCTGAAATAAAAAATTTAACTTGTGGTCACATCACCATGTCTCCCTATGTCCTCTCTTCCCAACAGCTTTAAACACAATTACACTTTTGCACAGAGCCACTTATACTAATAGGAGGAAACTGGGAAATAAAATAAAAATATAACAAACTCTAAAAATTATCAATAAAGAGGAGCATATATTCCGGGCAACCTGAATCTATGCTCCTAGGCTGCAAAAAAAAATAACGTAAATAAAGTTATCAATAAAGAAACTGTATATGGTGGGGAGGATAGCTATATCTGCATCACTTTTTCTTAACCTTTTCTGGAAGTTTCCCCAAGGTTCTTTTCTCACTTTCTTGGCGCTCTTCAAACCTTGTTGGCTTAAAGAATAGCTTACCTCCACCCTACCCTTTGCCCCAAAAGACACACAAAAAGGGAAAAGAAAACTCAAAACCTAAGTATTCAGCAGCCTCTGCCAACTGCAGATCGAAACTAGAAGTAAAGATCTGAAATCAAAGGTTTGATTTACATAGTCCCATTTCCAGCATATTTTTCTGTTACGTCTTCTTCCTTCCACCTTCACCCCCAACCCCAGGTGTCCTAAGCCCCTCCTACAGTCATGCCTAACCCACTTTTGCAGTCTGGGATCTACCCTCCCAGTCATCAAAGTGTAATCCCACTGTTAAGACCACTACTGAGAATATAGACTAGCTACCATAATCTATAATACAATCCAGCAGTAAGGGTCAGGGACTGTTAACTGCACACGTGTTCACACCCACTGGGATGTTATAGGCAAAACTGGAACCACCCCACTGAAACTAGGACTACTCACAGCCCAAATCTAGGTTCCTAATCCAGAAACATTTAGGAATATACTGGGAAGGGTCTGCCCCACACCCACCCACCCCCTTCTAGTTTAGGGCAAGCTCGGGAACTGTCCCTGGGCCCTCCGCTGACGGGTCTTGCAGGCCTTTCTCTCTCCCATCTGCTTTCTTTGTCATTCTAATGAACTTCTGGGGATGCCCTTTGTTAACTGCAGAGAGTTATGCAAATGACCGAGGTTGGTATTGTTATTACTAAGAGCCACTTGGTTTCAAAATCACTTTGAATATTCTAGCACCAAATCTGGTCTGTTCTGAGCCTGGGGCCTCTCCACTCAGTTTGATTTTTTCCTTCCTGGATGAGTTGCAGGGTGCGAACCCCGCTGCTGAGACCTTCTTAGCAGAGTGGGTGGTTTGCCAAGCTACTTGGGGCATGCAAAGAGACTGAACTTTAGACACAGACTAGCAAAGCCTGGGTTCTTCCCCTTTGTCTTGGTTAGTTGTTTGCTCTTTACAAATCACTTCGTTCCCCTGAGCCTCAGTTTTCTCATCCATAAAAGGGGCATGAACACCTTTGTCAACCCAGATAAATGAGTGAGGCAAAAATCTCTTATCAATGGAGGTTTATTAAGCCAAGATTTTAAGGACATGCCAAGGGAAAAAAACAAACTGCAGACAAACTGTGGCTGATTTCTGAAGGGGAAGTTGGAACCTTCAGTATTTTAAAGACAACCAACAGAAGGGAAAAGGCCGGGGTGAGGGAGGAGCTCTGATGAGGTGGGGGTTACAGACTTCTGAGGCTCAAGAAATCTACATTTTAGGCAGGGCTCAGAGGCTCAGGCCTGTAATCCTAGCAAGAGGGAGACCCCGTCCCTACTAAAACTAGAAAAAACTCCAAAAATAACAGGGCGTTGTGGCAGGTGCCTGTGGTGCCAGTTACTGAGGAAGCTGAGGCAAAAGAATCACTTGTGCCCAAGAGTTGGAAGTTGCTGTGAGCTGTGACACCAAGCACTCTAACCAGGAAGACAAAAGTGAGACTCTGTTTCAAATAAATAAATAAATAAAAGAAAACATTAGCTGGGTGTTGTGGCCAGCACCTATGGTCCCAGCTACTCAGGAGTCGGAGGCAAGAGGATTGCTTGAGCCCAGGATTTTGAGGTTGCTGTATGCTATGATGCCGAGCACTCTAGCCTAGGTCAACAGAAATACATTATCAAAAAAAAAAAAAAAAAAAAAAAAAAAAAAAAAATCTACATTTCACATAAAATTATGGGAGTGAAGGAAGCATCAGTGACATAGCTATCCCTGGGTAGGTGGAAGAAAGTCTTTTTTTTTGGAGACAGTCTCACTTTGTCACCCCCAGCAGAATGCCATGGCATCACAGCTCACAGCAACCTCAAACTCTTGGGCTCAAGCAATTCTCTTGCCTCAGCCTCTCAAGTAGATGGGACTATAGGTACCCGCCGTAACGCCAGGCTATGTTTACAGATGGAGGTCTTGCTCTGGCTCAGGCTGGTCTCAAACCTGTCAGCTCAGACAATCCACCTGCCTCAGCCTCCCAGAGTGCTAGCATTACAGGCATGAGCCACCTTCCCCGGCCTGGAAGAAAGTCTTATTCTGTCTTGTTTCCAGTTCTGTTATCTGTAAGATAAACTTATAATTTATTATTAGTGTGGAACTGAACAGGTTTTAGTTTTAAGTGCTAGACATAGGTACAATTTGCATGTCCTTGCTCACAGGAGGTTGGCAAGAAATTTCCTTAATGCATTATCAGTGGGACCTGCTCTCCACAGGTGCCTGAGGCTTTTAACTTCTCTTTAACAAAAAGGGCTGGGGGTGGGGAGAGTGGTCCAGAGACTTTGACTATCTTTTCACATCTACCTCAGAGCTGTCATGGTGACCTTGCATAAAGTTTAGGGAAGTAAAGTTACTGGTGTCCCTTAGGGTGGCAGTTATGCCAGTGCTCCATAGGGCCAGAGCCTATGAGTCATCAGGTGGCAGAGGCTGTCTGGGGCACTATGGGAGAACTGTCAAGTTTGCCAGATTTAGTATATAAAAATTCACTACACATGGTTAAATGGTTAAATTTACATTCCAAATATGAAGCTAATTTTTTCTTTCTTTCTTTTCTTTTTTTTTTTCCCCCTGAGTAGAGTGCCATAGCATTATAACTCATAGCAATCTCAAACTCTTGCGCTTAAACGATGATTCTCTTGCCTCAGCCTCCCAAGTAGCTGGGACTAAAGTTGCTGGCCACAACACCCGGCTATTTTTTATTGTTGTTGTAATTGTCATTGCTGTTTTAGCAGGCCCAGGCCAGTTTCAAACCTGCTGGCCCCAGGGAACGTGGCTGGTGTCCTAACCATTGCACTATGGATGCTGAGCCTAATTTTTTTTTTTTTTTTTTTTGAGACAGTGTCACTTTGTCACCCTGAGTAGAATGCCGTGTCACACCTCACAGCAACCTCCAACTCAGTGGTTCTCAACCTTCCTAGTGCCGTGGCCCTTTAAAACAGTTCCTGTGTGTCACAACCCACAGGTTGAGAACTGCTGCTCCAACTCTTGGGCTCAAGCGATTCTCTTGCCTCAGCCTCCCAAGTTGCTGGGACTACAGGTGCCCGACACAATGCCTAGCTATTTTTAGAGATAGGGTCTTGCTCTTGTTCAGGCTTGTCTTGAACCTGTGATCTCAGACAATCCATTCACCTCAGCCTCCCAGACTGCTGGGATTATTGGCTTGAGCCACAATGTCTGGCCAAAGGAGCTAATTTTTTATAGTACTGGTATGTCCTGGGCAATAGTTGGGACATACTTATACCAAAAAATTATTTGTTATCTGAAATTCGAATTTAACTAAGTGTCCTGTATTTAATCAGGCAACCTTAGCACAAGAGACTAAAGTGCTTAGAATAGATGCTCTTGCTGCCACGTGAGAGAAATCCTCATTTGGATTTGGGAACTCTGGGAGACACAGGGCAAGAGTCCCTGAAAGAAACATGGGCTGAAGTTGGAGAAGGCTCTAGAACAATGGTTCTCAACCTTCCTAATGCCGCAGCCCTTTAATACAGTTCATGTGGGTCACAACCCACAGGTTGAGAACCGCTGATCTAGAATAACAAGGCCTGGAAAGGGCCATGACCTTCAGCCTGGTGGGCCACCTTCTGATCTCAGCCAGCAGCAAACACCCTGTGGAAGCCAGGGTGAGGGCTGGCTCTGCTGGACCCAGTTTCCCTACCTCCAACTCACTTGTTGGTCCTTCCATTTCAGCTGGTCTGTCTGGGCCCCAGGCCAGGAGCCCACATCCCTACCCATACATCCCCCTGCCAGATGGACAGCAAGGAAGGAGTCAGACCAAGGTGGTAAATCGGGAGCAAACCTAGCTGGTGCTAATTATCTTCCGAGAGCCAGCTTGCTTCTTTGCAGAAAGCCTGAAGCAGGAAACACCCTAAAGGTGGTTTAACCTGCTGTGGCCAGACTGGCCACATTCACGTCTCTGGGTTGGACATGTAACCACTCCATTCCCATAGCCTCTGGGAGGACATTCATCCAACAAACATTTCTCATTGCCTTTGTCTATCCCACAGGCAACCCCTGGCTCACTCTTCCTGTTCCTCTCCATCCTCTCCCAGGGCTGACTTCTGCTTCTCACCCTCATCTCCCTCCCAGTCAGCCCTGGGGG
Source organism: Loris lydekkerianus (assembly GCA_963574355.1). Classification (NCBI taxonomy): domain Eukaryota; kingdom Metazoa; phylum Chordata; class Mammalia; order Primates; family Lorisidae; genus Loris; species Loris lydekkerianus. Next base: position 11,591 of record CAUYPK010171828.1, on the reverse strand, counting down.
CCATCTGCTGTTGGATCTCAGGGTCCATCTCCACTGCTGGCTCAGACACCTTTCTCTCACTGGAGCTGCCTCAGCCTTCACCCAGCTCCCCATCCATCCCAGCTCTATTTCCAACAAATGCAGGTCTCATCTTGCCATTCCCCTGCTGCTGCAGATCCTCCTGTTTACCATTAGAGACCAAGTCCCAGCCCTCAGGGACAGGAAAGCAGGACAAAGCAGGGTACCTGAATAAAACATGCCTCTTCCAGTTGCCCAGGAGAAACTGTTACTCATCCCAAGTGAGGGGGTGGGAAAGGCAATTCCTGGAAGGGCTCAGGCCACCCAGCCAGCCCTTGTCTGCAGGCCAGGGGAGCAGGAAACACACTGACTCAGCCTCATCGAGAGGCCAAAGCCTACTCCAGTTACACACTAACCTCTGGGTTTCATCTTAGATGATCAGTCTCATTCATAGTATGACAAATGTAAATTAAAACTGTAAGAGAGCCAGGCATGGTGGCTCACGCCTGTAATCTTAGCACTCTGAGAAGCCAAAGCGGGTGGATAGCTTGAGCTCAGGGGGTTGAGACCAGCAAAAAGCAAGACTCCTGTCTCTAAAAATAGAAAAACTAAGGCAAGAGGATCACTTGAGCCCAATAGTTGGAGGTTGCTATGAGCTATGACACCACAGCACTCTACCCAGGGCAACAGCTTGAGACTCTGTCTCAAAAAATAAAAATATGCTCGGCGCTTATAGCTCAGTGGCTATGGCGCCAGCCACATACATCAGAGCTGGCGGGTTAGAATCCAGCCTGGGCCTGCCAAACAACCATGACAACTACAACCAAAAAATAATTAGCTGGGCGTTGTAGCAAGGGCCTGTAGTTCCAGGTACATGGGAGGCTGAGGCAAGAGAATTGCTTAAGCTCAAAAGTTTGAGGTTGCTGTGAGATATTATGCCACATCACTCTACCCAGGGTGACAGCTTGAGACTCTGTCTCAAAAAATAAATAAATAAAAATAAAAATAAAAAATAAATAAATAAAACTGTAAGAGAGAACATTTTCATTTTTTCACTTATCCAACTGGCAAAACAAACAATAAAACAAATTATTAATAACTTAAATGGGTGTGGCTTGGCACCCATAACTCAGTGGTTAGGGTGCAGGCCACATACACCAGCCCAGGGCCTGCTAAACAACAATGACAACAACAACAAAATAGCCAGGCATTGCGGATGCCTGTAGTCCCAGCTAGTTGGGAGGCTGAGGCAAGAGAATCGCTTGAGCCCAAGAGTTGGAGGTTGCTGTGAGCTATGATGCCATAGTACTCTACCAAAGGTATCTAAGTGAGACTCTGTCTCAAAACAAAAAACAAAAAACAACTCTTGAGCTCAAGTGATCCTTTTGCATCAGTCCTCTGAGTAGCTGAGTAGTTGGGACTATAGACATTGCCTGGCTCATTTTAGAGATAGAGTCTAGCTCTTCTTGCTCAGGCTGATCTAGAACTCTTGAGTTCAAGCAATCCAACCACCTGGGCCTCCAAGAGTGCTAGGATTACAGGCATGAGCCGCCGCCCCCCCCACCGCCCCCACCCCCACCCCCGCCAGAATGGAAGTTTTGAATCAGAAGACCATGGGTGTCTTCCACCTAAATCTGACAGCTAACCAACCAGATGAGTATGGGTGCAGTGGCCATAAGACAACGTTGGTAACATACTCCATACTAATATGAAATCAATATATAAACAATTACATGTACCTAAAAACAATAAAACACTATTATAATCCAGTTTGGGGGGTAGGGGAAAGTGGGAGGGGGGAAGGGGAAGGACATATGGCAGAGGGAGGGAGGGCAGGAGGCGGGATCTCACCTAAGGGCACATGGTGAGGGTGTATAACACGCCCCTGGGTGAGGGGTTCTTCTACAAATGGAACTTTGCCCTGGAAGTGAGAACAATGTAAGTTAAATATTGTACCCTCATATTAATTTGAATAAAGTTAAAAAAAAAAAACCAACATTTGGCATGCAGTCGAATGTAATTGGGATAATATAAAAAGTTAAAAAAAAAAAACCAACATTTGGCATGCAGTTGAATGTAATTGGGATAATATAAAGTGGTGTTGTTGAAACCAGGATACAGTGCTCATCATCTGAGGGATGGGGTCACTCTGGCTGAGAAGGTGACCACGTATGAAGGTGCATCTGCCTGGACTGGATGAGCCTGCCAGGACCAGGCTGGCTCCCCAGGCCTTGGCCCCTTCTCCCTGCCTCCGCCCACTGAGGCCCTTGGCTGGCTCAGGGAAGGAGCAGAAGCCTGGCCTCTCTCTGGCTTCCTTCTTATTCTATCAGGCTCTGCCTCACCCCCCTGACTGCTGGGATCTCCTCCCTACCTCCCTGCAACAACTCTGAGACAACTTTGGGTGGGTTGTCGACTCATGCTCCTAATCCTAGCATTTTGGGAGGCTTAAGACAGAGGATCACTTGAGCCCAGGAGTTTAAAACCAACCTGAGCACCAAAGCAAGATCCTGTCTTTACAAAAACTAGAAAAATTCAGGGCGGCGCCAGTGAGTAGGGTGCTGGCCCCATATACCGAAGGTGGCGGGTTCAAACCTGACCCCAACAAACTGCAACAAAAAATAGCCAAGCATTGTGGCAGGGACCTGTGGCCCCAGGTACTCGGGAGGCTGAGGCAAGAGAATCACTTAGGCCCAAGAGTTGGAGGTTGCTGTGAGCTATGAGGGCACAGCACTTTACCGAGGGTGACATAGTGAGACTCTGTCTCACAAAATTAAATAAATAAACAAATAAAATAAAATAAAGATATTAAAAAAAAAAAAGAGTCCCAACGAATACACATTTTTGAGAACAAGGAGAAGCTGGGTAGTAATACAGTAAGGAAACTGGCATACACATTCCTAACTAAACAAATTGTTTAACAAAGTCCTTAACTTCTCTGAACCTCTATCTTTTTTTTTTTTTTTTTTTTTTGAGACAGAATCACACTATGTCTCCCTCAGTAGAGTGCCATAGCATCACAGCTCACAGCAACCTCAAACTCTTGGTCTTCAGCTATTCTCATGCCTCAGCCTCCCAAGTAGCTGGGACTACAGGCGCCTACCACAACACCCGGCTGTTTTTTTTTTGTTGTTGTTGTTGTTATTGTTGTCATTATTGTTTTTAGCAGGCCCTGGTGGTTCTAACATACCAGCCCCAGGGCATGTGGCCAGTGCCCTATCCACTGAGCTCCAGGCACGGAGCTGAGACTCTATTTCTTCAACTGTAAAATGGGTTTGATAATATCTGCTTCAAAGAATTCTTGTCAGGACTAAATCAGATAACCCAAGTAATAAATAATGCTCAATAAATTTGCTGTGATAAGTGAACCTTTATCTCATACTATATACCAAAATTAACTTAAAATGAGTCATAGGTGGGTGGTGTACTGCCCCCATATACCGGAGGTGGAGAGTTCAAGCCCGGCCCCAGCCAAAAACTGTAAAAAAAAAAAAAAAGTCATAGCCCTACAAGTAATCGCTAAAAAAACTATAAAAATTTTTTTTTTTTTTTTTTTTTTTTTGAGACAGGATATCAAGCTGTCACCCTGGATAGAGTGCCCTGGCCTCACAGCTCACAGCAACCCCTAACTCTTGGACTTAAGCAATTCTCTTGTTTCAGCCTCCCAAGTAGCTAGGACTACAGCCACCTGCCCACAATGCCCAGCTTTTTTTTTGTTTCAGTTGTCTTTGTTGTTTAGCAGGCCCGGGCCGGGTTTAAACCCGCCAGTCTCAGTGTATGTAGCTGGTGTCCTACTCACTGAGCTACGGGTGTTGCCCACTATAAAACTTTTAAAGTAAAACTTATAGGAAAATAATAATGAATTGGGTTTGGGTTTGGTAAAGATTTCTTAAATACGACACAAAAAGCCGTAAGTAAATTGGACTTCATCAAAATAAAAACTTTTCTTTTTTTTGGAGATAGAGTCTTACTTTGTCACCCTGGGTAGAGTGCTGTGGTTTCATAACTCACAGCAAACTCAAACTTAAGCTTAAGCAATCCTTTTCCCTCAGCTTCCCACGTATCTGGGACTACAGGCTCCCACCACTACACCAGCTGTTTTTAGAGATGGTCTGGCTCAGGCTGGTCTGGAACTCCTGAGTTCAAGCAATCCACTTGTCTGGGCCTCCCAGAATGCTAGGCTTACAGACATGAGCTACTGCACCCGGCCTAAAATAAAAACTTTTGCTCTTCAAAAGACAGTGCTACAAAAATGAAAAGGTAAGCCACAGATTGGGAGGAAGTATTTACCAAACGTATGTCTGACAAGACAAAGAACTCATATCTAGGCTCAGTGCCTATAGCGTAATAGTTACAGCACTAGCCACATGCACCGAGTCTGGCAGGTTAGAACCTGGCCCAGGCCAGCTAACAACAGTGACAACTGCAACAACAACAACAACAACAACAACAAAAATAGCCCAGTGTTATGGCAGGCACCTGTAGTCCTAGCTACTTGGGAGGCTGAAGCAAGGGAATCACTTAAGCCCAAGAGTTGGAGATTGCTGTGAGCTGTGACGCTATGGCACTCTACCAAGGGCGACAAAGTGAGACTCTGTCTCAAAAAAAAAACTCCTAAAACACAAAACACAAAACTGTGGTATAGGCCAGGTGACTCACACCTGTAATCCCAGCACTTAGAGAGGCTGAGGTGAGAGGTTCACTTGAGGCCAGGAGTTTGAGACTAACCAGGGCAACATAGTCAAACCCCATCTCTATAAAAAATTTAAACATGAGCTGGGCATGGTGGCCACATGCTTGTAGTCCCAGCTACTCAGAAGGCTGAGGAAGATAGATTGCTTGAGCCTAGGAGATCAAGACTGCATTGAGTTATGACTGTACCACTGCCCCCTAGCCTGTTTGATAGAGCAAGATCCTGTTTCTTACAAAAAAAAAAAAAAAAAAAAGTGAAAGTATATGGTTGATCTTGCCAAGAAGAAAAATAAAATTAAAAAAAAAAAAAAATAAGGGGGTTGGGTGTGGTGGCTCACACCTGTAATCCCAGCACTCTGAGAGGCCAAGGTGAGTGGATTGCCTGAGCTCACAGGTTTAAGAACAGCCTGAGCCAGAGCAAGATCTCATCTTTAAAAATAGCTGGGTGTTGTGGCGGGCGCCTATAGCCCCAGCTACTCGGGAGACTGAGAGAAGAGAATCACTTGAGCCCAATAGTTTGAGGTTTCTGTGAGCTATGATGATACAGCACTCTACAGAGGGCAATAAAATGAGACTCTGTCTCAAAAAAATGAAAAGCACACCAAACTGTGGTATAGCCATACAGTGGATTCCTACTTAGCAAGTAAAAGGACAAACCATTGATTCATGCAACAACATAGATGAGTCTTAACAATTATGCTGAGTGAAGGAAGACCAAAAAGATTGCATGCTATTTGATTTCATTTATAAAAATTCTAGAAAATGATAGAAAAGGGATCAGAAGAGGACTGGGGTGAAAGGAAAAAGAGAAAGATTACAAAAGGACATAAAGAAATTTGGGAGTGGGATAGACATGTTTATCATCTTTTATTTATTTATTTATTTTTTTTTTATTGTTGGGATCCATTGGGGGTACAAAGAACCAAGTTACACTGATTGCAATGTTTATCATCTTAATTGTAGTGATGCTTTCATGGGCATTTACATGTGTCAAGCTCATAAAATTATATACTTTAATGTATACAGTGTATTGTATATCAACTACGGGATAATTTTTATAAAGTGATTATGATTGAATATTTTAGCTGCACCCAGGTGCTGAAGATGCTTATAAACACAAAGAATAGAAAATCCAACTTGAAATGGCATAAACAGTAATAAAATGTCCCGTCTCATCTCTCTGGAAGCCCAGAGGCTATAGATCCAGTTTGACTGATTCCCTTCTAGTACTAGATGCCATATTTAGCTACATCATGGAAGCCCCATAACTGTCAGAGAACTTAGCTACAAATAACAGAAGCTATTCTAACTGGATTAAGCAGCCAAGGAATGTGTTTAAAGACATAAATGACTCACACAGCCTCTGAAGGGGTAAGAGAATTGGAGGCTACCCAGGCAGGAACAATGGTCCAAACTTTACTGTTGGATTGTTATCAGCAGTATGTCTGCCTTGTGCCACCCCTGGGCATTGTAGCTCACATACAGAAGGAGGGTCTCCACTTCTAGAACCTTTACTCTCATTGCCCCTAAAAACTCCAAGACTCTGTGGCATCCTCTCCTTCATATAGCTTACTTCTGAATCAAGGTCAGCTGCATCTGATTGGACAAGCCTGCGCCACAGGCCTGTGCCCTAGCTATGCAGCAGAGTGAGGTACAAGGGTCTGTCTTGTACCTTGGGAAGCAGAAATCATAATGTCTGGGGGTAGAATAGGTTTTCAAAAGATGAGTGATCACAACATAAAAAGACCCACTGTAGCACTATTAGAGAGAGATTATTATTATTATTTTGAGACAGTCTTATGATGTCACCCTCGGTAGAGTGCTGTGGCGTCACAACTCACAGCAACCTCCAACTCTTGGGTTTAAGCAATTCTCTTGCCTCAGCCTCCCAAACAGCTGGGACTACAGGTGTCTGCCACAATGCCCAACTATTTTTTTTATTATTATAATTAGTCATTGTTTGGCAGGCCTGGGCTGGATTCGAACCCGCCAGCTCCAGTGCATGTGGCTGGTGCCCTAGCTGCAAAGCCACAGGTGCCGAGCCAAGAGATTATTATTTATTGATCTTTACAATTGAGGAAACTGAGACACAAAGAAGTTAAGGTACTGGGCCAGGCAGCATGGCTTATACCTGTAATCCTAGCACTTTGGGAGGCCAAGGTTGAAGGATCCCTTGAGCTTAGGAGTTCCAGACCAGCCAGGGCAAGAGTGAGATCCCCTCTCTACTAAAATTAGCTGGGTATTGTGGTGGGCACATGCAGTTCCAGCTACTGTGGAGGCTGAGGAGCATCATTTGAACCCAGGAGTTTGAGGTTACAGTGAGCTATGATGATGCCATTGCACAATAGCCTGGGTGCAGTCGGCTCTCTCTGCCTGGGTGACAGAGAGAGACCCCATCTCGTACAAGGTAAATGAATTAAAACAAAATACTTAGAAGTGGAAAGAGAAGAGATGGGGGGAAGGGATAGATGAAAAGTGGTAGTGAAGTGATAGTATCAAACCTGGTAATAGGTACATAGAGGTTCATTAGTCCATTTTTCTCTACTTTTGTAGATGTTTAAAATTTTCCATAGTAAGACATTATAAACCAAAAGTGAACATGATGTGGAGAATGGCACCACGATCATGCCAGGCTGTCCCCACTCTTAACCCATCATCCTTAGGTGTCTTACTTTGTCTCTGCCTAAGAGAGTCAAAACTAAATGGAAGAGCCTGTAATCTTAGCACTCTGGGAGGCCGAGGCAGGTGGACTGCTTGTGCTCAGGAGTCTGAGACCAGCCTGAACAAGAGTGATACCTTGTCTCTACTAAAAATGGAAAAAAAAAAAAAAAAAAATTAGCCAGGCATGGCGGTGTGCACCTGTAGTCCCAGCTACTCGGGAGGCTGAGGCAGGAGGATTGTTTAGCCCAGAAGTGTGAGGTCGCAGCTAGCTATGATGATGCCACTGCACTCTAGCTAGCAGAAGTGAAAGAGTAAGACTCTGTTTCAAATTAAAAAAAAAAAAGCTAAGTGAAAGAAGTAATAAAGACTGCATTAGGTTTGCACTACTTTTCTCTTTCTCGCCTATGAGATACTGAGGGCTGTGTATCCCTTCTGCTCTCAGAATGCTTCATTGTTCCATGGACAATGCTTACAAAATACAAGTTCAAATATAAAATTGCAGGCAACTCTTACTTTGCACAATTCTGATATGCTTGCCTGTCAATTAACACCATTTAATTACACCAGTCCCCCAAACATAGTTCAAATTCCAACTACTGGGCGGCACCTGTGGCTCAGTAGGTAGGGCACCAGCCCCATATACTGAGGGTGGCAGGTTCAAACTCGGCCTCTGCCAAACTGCAACAACAAAAAAAAGCTGGGTGTTCTGGTGGGCGCCTATAGTCCCAGCTACTTGGGAGGCTGAGGCAAGAGAATGGCTTAAGTCCAGGAGTTAGAGGTTGCTGTGAGCTGTGACGCCACAGCACTCTATCGAGGGCAATAAAGTGAGACTCTGTCTCAAAAAAAACCCCCAAAAAACAAAAAACAAATTGCAACTACCATGACATATTAACTGTGAACGATTTGCCCCTGGCTTCCAGTCTTTAGATCACTATGTAAATAGCCGATGTACATCATGATCATCGGCCAATCACATCACTTCTATGATGAGTGACTGGAAAACTCTTCTGAGTTTACTGCATAGCTAATGATTTTATGGGATTTAGGAGAGACTTATACTCACAGGACAAGTTTTGTTTGGGTACCTACAGGCCTTTGTTAACACCTCACAATGTGCCCTTGTGTTACTTTGGATTCTCCGAGAAGCAGATCCGAGACAAATATTCGAATGCAAGACATTTATTTGGAAGGTGATTTCAGGAATATCTTAGAGGAGTGGGAAATTTTCCCAGCTGAGGGGTGATGAGCTGGGTTAAATAACCAACTCCCAAAGGTCACCAATTAAGAATTGTTGGAGGGATGGGGCAGCGCCTACGGCTCAAAGGAGTAGGGCACTGGCCGCATATGCCAGAGGTGGTGGGTTCAAACTCAGCCCCAGCCAAAAATTGTGAAAAAAAAAAAAAATTGTTGGGGGGTGGCACCCTCAGCTCACACCGAGGCTGGTGGGGTCGAACCCGGCCCGAGCCAGCTAAAACAACAATGACAACTGCAATAAATAAATAAATTAATTAAATAAAAAATAATAGCCAGGCGTTGTGGCAGGCACCTGTAGTCCAGCTACTTGGGAGGCTGAGGCAAGAGAATCGCTTAAGCCAAAGAGTTTGAGGTTGCTGTGAGCTGTGACACCACAGCACTCTTCCAAGGGCGACATAGTGATACTATTTCTTAAAAAAAAAAAAAAAAAAAAAAAAGAATTGTGGGGGACTGGACATGGTGGCTCATGCCTGTAATCCCAGCACTTTGAGAGGCTAGGAGTTTAAGACTAACCTGAGCAACACAGTTAGACCCCCATCTCTACACATACACACACACACACTCAGAATTGTGGAGACTGGAGTTGGAAGGATATGTTAATTCTCCCTTGAGAACTAACTTTGACTTGCCCTGCTAGCAGAGCCATCTCCAGCCACAGAAAGCTGCCCCTTTTAGAGAGATCCAGAGGGTGGCATTAGCAGGACACCACCTTGGTAAGTCTAGGGACACCTCCCAGTATCCACTGCAGTTCCTTTGGAAAAATTAGTTTTGAGGTTGCTGTGAGCTGCAGTTCCTTTGGAAAAATTACTGTTTTGTAATATGGTATCACAGCTCACAGCAACCTCAAACTCTTTGGCTTAAGCTATTCTCTTAAGCTGCTTTGATCATATGGTTGTATCAACATACACATTCCAAAGTAGAGTTACACAGGGTAACCAAGTGCAGTTACGATTTTTTTTTTTTTTTTTTTTTTTTTTAGGCAGAGTCTCACTATGTCACCCTCAGTAAGTGCTGTGGTATCACAGCTCACAGCAACCTCAAACTCTTGGGTTTAAGCGATTCTCTTGCCTCAGCCTCCAAGTAGCTAGGACTATAGGCTCCCACAACAACACACCTGGCTTTTTTGTTGTTTTTGTTGTAGTTGTCATTGTTGTTTGGCAGGCCTGGGCTGGGTTTGAACCTGCCAACTCTAATGCATGTGGCCAGCACCCCAGCTTCTGAGCTATAGGCCCCAAGCCTGATTTCTTTTTTTTTTTTTGAGAGAAGGTACTACATTTAGTGTTTATGGAGACTTTGTCCAAGATAAATGGGAATGGGCTTGCTCTTCTTTTTTCAAACTCCTGGGCTCAAGCGATTCTCCTGCCTTTGCCTCCCAAGTAGCTGGGACTATGGGCGCCTGCCACAACGCCCGGCTATTTTTTTTTTTTTTTTTTTTTTTTGGTTGCAGCCGTCATTGTTGTTTGGCAGGCCCCAGGCTGGATTCGAACCCGCCAGCTCAGGTGTATGTGGCTGGCGCCCTAGCCGCTTGAGCCACAGGCACCGAGCCTCAGACTGCTCTTGAACTCCTGAACTCAGGCCATCCGCCTGTCTTGACCTCCCAGAGTGCTAGGATTACAGGCGTGAGCCACTGTGGAGGGGGGATTTGCTCTTCTTGTGTGTAACATTTGTACTGGGAAACACCACCATTTGAGATAAGTCCTGCTGAACAAGTGAAGTACAAAATCTCCCTCAATCAGAATCTCTGAGGCATTGGGTTAAATGCTTTTGATTTTCTTTGGAAATGATAGCCTCTTAAGGGAAAGATATTTATGTCTGCATGTAGGGCAGGAATTAGGACCTGAATGCTACAAGATTGCCTTTCACTGACTGCCTTGTCTCATTTGCACACACCTGCTAAATGAATGTGTGAAATATAAGTGAATGAATGAATAAGCAAATGGTTATCTGAGGGAATAATAAGTGAATTTTTATCTGTGTCAGGAATAAAACAGGGCCATCACACATGAGCTTCCCTGGATCTCCTCAAAGAAAAGAATTTTCAAAAAATGGGATTTGCTGTCCTGCTGGCACGTGAATTCCACACTTCTAGCTTCTGTCTGCTGGCCATGGCGGCTGGATTGGGAGGCCCCAGTGTCACAGGCTCTGCACATGTCAATGCTGGCTGAGCATCAGCAGAAACAGAAGCGGGCTATGGGTCTAAGAAACACTGCATGCAGTAATGATGATTCCAACGTTGGTCAGAGGATGCTAGAAAAGATGAGGTAGTTGGAAGGAAAGGGTTTAGGGGCTCAGGAGCAAGGAGCCACAAATCTATTAAAGTTCAAGTGAAGAGGTGGGCGCGGTGGCTCACGCCTGTAATCCTAGCACTCTGTGAGGCCAGGGTGGGTGGACTGCCTGAGCTCAGAAGTTCAAGACCAGCCTGAGCTAGAGGGTGACCTCATCTCTAAAAGTAACAGGGCACTGTGGCAAGTGCCTGCAGTCCCAGCTACTGTGAGGCAAGAGAATCGCCTGAGCCCAAGAGTTTGAGGTTGCTGTGGGCTATGACACCAGGGCACTCTACCAGGGTGACAAAGGGAGACTCTGTCTCAAAAAATAAAATTAAATTTAAAAAAAAATAAGTAAAATAAAATTATTTAAAAAAATAAAGTTCAAGTTAAAAATAACCATCACTACGGTCAATAATGAAGACAATTGGATTTTACATCAAGATGATTTCAACCCGGCTTAGTGCCTGTGGCTCAAGTGGCTAAGGTGCCAGCCACTTACACCTGAGCTGATGGGTTCAAATCCAGCGCAGGCCCGCCAAACAACAATGACGACTGCAACCAAAAAAAAAATAGCGGGCATTGTGGCGGGCGCCTGTAGCCCCAGCTACTTGGGAGGCAGAGGCAGGAGAATCGCTTGAGCCCAGGAGTTGGAGGTTGCTGTGAGCTGTGATGTCACAGCACTCTACCCAGGGTGACAGCTTGAGGCTCTGTCTCAAAAAAAAA
>CAUYPK010171827.1:0-30998 GCA_963574355.1 Loris lydekkerianus | reverse complement strand
ACTGCTTCAATTGCCTGGGGAGTCCTCCTCATAAAATATTCAACCAGGCCGATTCCTTCAAGAGTCTTCCCTGCACTTTCTTCAAGTATTTTTTATAGTTTCATATCTTAAGTTTAAATCTTTGATCCAATGAGAGTCTATCTTACTTAATGGTGAAAGGTGTGGGTCCAGTTTCAATCTTCTGCAGGTTGCCAGCCAGTTTACCCAGCACCATTTGTTCAATAGGGAATCTTTTCCCCACTGAATGTTTTTAATTGGCTTGTCAAAGATCAAATAACGGTCAATAGCTGGATTCATCTCTTGGTTCTCTATTCTGTTCCAGACATCTACTTCTCTGTTTTTGTGCCAGTCCCATACTGTTTTGATCACTATCAATTTATAATATAGTCTCAGGTCTGGTAGTGTGATTCCTCCTGCTTTGTTTTTATTGCTGAGTAATGTTTTGGCTATTTGGCTTTTCTGATTCCATATAAAATGAAGTATTATTTTTTCAAGATCTTTGAAGTATGACAATGGAGCTTAAATAGGAATTGCATTAAATTTATATATTGCTTTGGGCAGTATGGACATTTTAACAATGTTGATTCTTCCCAGCCATGAGCATGGTATGTTTTTCCATCTGTTAACATCTTCGGCTATTTCTTTTCTTAGAGTTTCATAGTTCTCTTTTTAGAGTTCTTTCACATCCTTTGTTAGGTATACTCCCAAATATTTCATCTTCTTTGGCACTACTGTGAAAGGAATAGAGTCCTTCACTGTTTGTTCGGCTTAGTTGTTGTTGGTATATATAAAGGCTACAGATTTGTGGGTGTTGATTTTGTAGCCTGAGACATTGCTATATTCCTTGATCACTTCTAAAAGTTTTGTAGTAGAATCCCTAGTGCTTTCCACATATACAGTCATATTGTCTGCGAAGAGTGAAAGTTTGATCTCTTCTGAGCAGTGGTCCCATTTTAAGAAATACATCTTAAACAAGTAAAAATACAGTATATTAGAAAGTGTTTAATGGCAAGCTCTCACCTAACAGGCACACCTCCTGGGTGAAGGGCTCAGCTACAACTTAGAGTTTATAAACTCTAAACAACATAACCTAACTGTTTGTACCCTCATAGTAAGCTGAAATTAAAAAAAAAAAAAAGTCAAAAATTTTTTAAAAATATTTTTTGAAGTTTCAGGAAATGGAGAAAATTAGGCTGCTTCTCAACAGGGAAGAGCTGGAAAAACTGGATGTGTATACATGGAGTTATTAGGCAGTTTTAAGAATAAATTAGATTTGATTTGCTGATCCGGAAGGACATACACACAGTTTACTGGGGAAGGGATGTCTCGGAATAACATATAGGGAATCATAGTAGACATTTGGCTGTAAAAAACTTATATTTTTTAAAGTACATATTCATCAATGTACAGATGTAACTGGTAATTTGTGCATTAATATCTTAGCTTGGGGAAGTATAAGTTGGCATTATCAACACTTGTAAACCTCTTTTCATTATTTCACTGGCTATAAAAATGTCAATACTTTTGTGATAAAAATTAATTGAGAGCATTTTTGTGAAGGTAAGAGTTTGCCAAGGAAACTAAATTAAAGAATCCAGAGAGGGGGATGAGAGGGGTTAAGTAGGAGCCACTAAAGACAGAGCCACAGAGGAACTGCTTGGGCTTGGAGGCGAATGGACACAGAAGGACCTGGGGGAGTCGTGGGGATTCAGGACAAATGGTGAGGATTTGACCCTGGCCAGGGTGCTGGGGAGCCTTCTGTTCCAGCTCTGTGACTGGCATCCCGACGTAGAGAGAGATGACGGATTTGATGGACACTCCAGTGTGGATTAAGTCTGGGCAGAAGGGAGGGAGGAACTTCAGGTCCCACCATGGCCAATGCTACCCGACCAGCAAAGGTGGTCCAGGGAGACAGAGCAGCTGTCTGCACCCCACGGAAGGTCCTAGAGGCATTCTGATAGAGTGATCCCTAACTTCGACAATACAGGAGGGTTATCTGCTACATCAGCTTCCTCCTAAGAGAAAGGGAGGACAGGTGACCGTGCTCTGGTTAGCCCTGTTATCATCTGCACGCACACACTGCCCCTCTGAACATCCCTCTCTGCCATGAGTGGCATGTACAGTCCTAAAATCTAGCCCGCCAATTACCCTAACCCAGAATACATATGTTTCCTGGTATGGTACCGGCAGATGGCTGCTGTTCCACGGAGGATCTGGGAACCGAAGCTTCACTGAGCTCAGGAGAAGCAGCAGGTGGGTATCCCCGGACCGTCCCCGACCTATGTCCTTCCCACATTTGCACTCAGCACCCTGGATGTGGAGATGCTTAGTGGCAGCCTTCCCAATTTATAAGACTATTTAAATTGTTCTTCAGATGAGGATTTTAAACATTCATTTATACTTACTAGATTCCCTTAAAGTAGGGTATTCCCACACGGAGGCTGGTACTCCCTCAAACACTGTGCATACTGGTGGGGTCAGAGATGAGTGCAGAGACCTCAGGCAAGCTGGGGTGCTGCAGTGTGAGAGAAGCTGGGGTGCTGCAGTGCAAGAGAAGTTGGGGTGCTGCAGTGGGAGAGAAGCTGTCCACAAGGTAGGGGCCTCGGATGTGCTCCTAGGGAGCAGCCTGGACCAGTCAACAGGGAATTTGGGGGAATGTGTTTTTATAAGCATCCCAGGTATTTTTATGCTACATTTCTTGGATCAAACAGGTTTGGAAACCACTGAAGGCTCTCATGCCCCTGAGTATGTGAAGCCAAAGCAGAGACTCCAAAAACACTTGCAGGTTGGCTGATTTCTATAAAGATAAAATTTCAGAAACGAAATTGCATCTAGCCTAATAGAGAAAATACTGGACTTGGTTTCTCAAGAACAACTGAATAGCTCCCAGCTGTCTCTGCCTATCTCACCCCAACCCCCATCCATGCCTCAAAGGTAAAATAAAAGTAAATGGAGTATTTAAGAAGTATTCACAGATCACTGAAAGTTACAGGAGGAGAAGAACTGTGTTGGCTAACTTTAGACATGGATTAGTTAAATAATATGCAGGCTGTCATTTCTATAGCAGACCCAGAGCATAAAACTTTCAACAAACCACAAAGGAAAAAAAGTGCAATCCCAGCCCTCCTTCACCCTACCTTTCCAACATATGTGATGCCATGGACCAGGCCCTACTGGAGATAGGTGTGAGGTATCAGTGAGCAAGAAGAATCAGAAACTCCCCCTGAGACAGACAAACCAACAAATTATACCACAAGAGCTATCAGAGGTGACCAGCTGCTGTGGTACAGAGGGCACAGAGGAGGGTAGGGAATGAAAGAGGCCCAGGTTGTGTGGACACACGTTAAATGGGGTGGTGGGAGCAGGCCTCCCTGAAAAATTGATTCTGGAGTACAGGATGGAGGGAGTGATCCGGGGGGCAGGAGCCTGGGCTGGGGCCTAGGGATGCAGGCTCCAGGGGGCAGGAGAGTAAGCAGTGCCTGCAGCACAGATGCAGGCCAAGCTGAGGCGCAGGCCCTGACAGTCACAGCTTTCCCTTGGCTGAAACCAGGAGTCGCTGTAGGCTTTTGAGCTGAGGTGCACAAGGCAGGAAGGAGCGCACAGCTTCCCAGGTTCTCTCTGCCGGCAGCACAGTGAGCAGATGGTGGGGGAAGCAGGAGGTGGGAGGAAGGAGAGAGGCAGGGAAATGAGTCAGGAGGCCGCTGTCTTCTCCAGAGGAAGGAGGCTCACGGTCTGGGCAGAATGGCAGGCATGGAGTGCTACAAAGTGGTTTAACTCTCAACATACTTTGGAAAATTGATCTTAAAAAGAATCCCACAAAGGCAATAAACAAAAAGGGGGAAAATACCCCAGAAGATGTGACACACGTAGAAAGTACAAGAGGAAATGGATAGAGGTAACCTAACTGTGCCACCAATTAAATGTAAAGAGAATAGACACTCCAGTTAAAAGCAATAAATTGGCAGACTGAATACAAAATTCAACTACAGCTGTTTATAAAAGATATTACAATATAAAGATACAGAAAGGGTAAAACTAAAAGGGTAAGAAATACAGAATGGGAATTATAACCAACAGAAAACTGGTGTTGCTATAGCACAGTCAGACAGAATAGGCTTTCAGGTAAAAAGCATTTACTAGTGATGAAGATAATTATTTCATAATGATTAAATCAGACAAACTATTAATAAAAGTAGGACACAGATTTGAATGTACTATTGACAAACTTTACCTAAAAGGACATATAGAATTATACTCCCCAAATGCTTTTAGCATACATGGAACATTTATAAAATGTTTATCTTTTTTTTTTTTTTTTTTTTTTTTAAGAGATGGAGTCTCACTTTGTCACCCTCAGTAGAGTGCCATGGCGTCACAGCTCACAGCAATCTCCAGCTCCTGGGCTTAGGTGATTCTCTTGCCTCAGCCTCCTGAGTAGCTGGGACTACAGGTGCCCACCACAACGCCTGGTTTGAACCCCCCACCCTCGGTATATGGGGCCAGCGTCCTACTCACTGAGCCCCAGGTGCCGCCCCAATGTTTATCATTCTTTGGGCCATAAAGTGCATCATTAAACAATTTTAATGGATGAAATCATACAGACCATGTTCTCAGATCATTATACGGTTAAATTAGAAAGGTAACTAGCAAATCCCCATAGGATTAGAAGATTTAACACATACTAATAAATAACCCATAGGATTTTCTTCAGAAGCAAAGGTTATTGTTGCAGTGGGCAAGAGTGTAGCAAAACAAGATTGGTCACAGCTGGGTGATGAGTACATAGGGATTCACTATACTACTCTGTACCCATTTATAGATATGCAGTATTTTCCATAGTTAATTGTTCAAAAGTGTAAGTAAAACAAAGACAGCAAAAAACACCACCATGTAAATAAAATACTATAAATAACCCAAGAGTGAAAGAAGAAATTACAACTGAAATAAGAAAATGTTTTAAATTAAATGATAATAAGACATCTTTACCAAAATTTTGGGATATAATAAAGATAACAGGAAGAGGAAATTTCATTGCTTTAAATAAATGCATATATTCTATAAAAAAAAAATAAAAAGGACCAAAACTTTAGGAGTCTAGTATCCATTTCAATAAGTTAGAAAAAATAGCAAATAAATACATATAAATTAGAAGAACAACAATGATAAATATCAAAGAGAAATAAAATGGGAAACATACAATAGCTGGGATCAACAAAATCAACCATTAGTTTTACGAAAAATGAAAGTATTACAACCTTTAAAAATACCATGCAAATAAATCAACAAATATGAATGAAATGGAAAAATTCCTAGAAAAAGAAAATTTAATAAAATTGACTTGAAATAATAGAAAACATTTCTAGCCCTGTAACCCACTGAACAAATTAAATCAACAGATAAATGTTTTTTTTCTACAAAAGGACCGTCAGGTGTAGATAGTTTTTTTCAACAAATTAAGAAATTTAATCTTACAATCTAATGTAGAATGGAGGAGCAGAGGGTACAGTGCTCAGTTCCTGTTACAAAGCTAGCGCATAATCTTGGTATGAAAATGTGACAATGGGTAAAAAGATGAGGAAAAGAAAGAAAATTACAGGTCAGTCTCTGTCACAAATATTTATTATCTACAGTTATTATATAATATGTCATGGCAAACTTGGGTTTATCACAGGAACACAAGGATGGTTTAACATTATAAAATTTTCCACATCAAAAGATTAAAGAATCCAAATGTTGGATGGTTAGGTTTAAATCTAAAATTTTCTCGCTCAGGTTCTTATTGGAGGATCTATCCAACACTGCCAAAGGAGTGTTGAAATCTCTGACTATTATGGAGCTGGAGGAAATCAAGTTGCTCATGTCTGTTAGAGTTTCTCCTATAAATTGAGATGCATTCTGGTTGGGTGCATAAATATTAATGATTGAAATATCATCATATTGAGTATTACCTTTAACAAATATGAAGTGACCATTCTTATCCTTCCTTACTTTTGTTGGTTTAAAGCCTATTGTGTCTGCAAATTGAATTCCAACACCTGTTTTTTTCTGATTACCATTTGTCTGAAATATGGATGACCATCCTTTCACCCTGAGTCCATATTTATCTTTTAAGGTAAGATGTGACTCTTGTATGCAGCAAATATCTGGCCTGAGTTTTTACATTCAGTCACCTAACCTGTGCCTCTTTAGGGGACAATTTAAGCCTTTCACATTAATGGAGCATATTGATAAGTCTGATAAAATTTTGGGTATCGAGTTTTTCGAAAGTTCAGTGGACATTTTTAATCCTTTTGCCACTGTGGAAGTTGGAGTTTGATCAAAAGTTTCTGTGTGAGTTTACTTTTGTGGTAGGGGATTGGGTTGTTCATTATGGAGGATAGGTCTGAGAATATCCTGAAGAGCTGGTTTGGTTATGGCCAATTTCTTCACATATGAATGTCATTAAAGTATTACTTTCTCTATCATAAATGAAACTCAGTTTAGCTGGATACAGGATCTGGGGTTGAAAGTTATTTTGCTTTAGGAGATTAAAAGTTGATGACCATCCTCTTCTGGCTTGAAAAGTTTCAGCAGAGAGATCTGCAGTCATTCTAATATTCTTCCCTTTGTAGGTAATGGATTTCTTATATCTGGCTGCTTTCAGAATTTTTTCCTTCATATTAACTTTAGTGAAGTTAAGTATGATA
Organism: Loris lydekkerianus; assembly: GCA_963574355.1. NCBI lineage: Eukaryota > Metazoa > Chordata > Mammalia > Primates > Lorisidae > Loris > Loris lydekkerianus. The sequence continues at coordinate 24,312 of CAUYPK010171827.1, read as the reverse complement.
TGCCTGGGTGATGTCTTATTCGGATTGAGTCATGCTGGGGTTCTGAAACTGTCTGCTATCTGAATTTCAGAATCTCTAGGCATGTCTGGAAAATTCTCTTTCATAATTTCATGGAGAAGTGCCTCTGTGCCTTGCACGGCCACTTCATCACTTTCAGGGATTCCAATGAGGCAGATATTAGCTTTCTTCAAATTATCCCAGAGCTCTCTGAGAGAATGATTCATTTTTGCTCTCCATTTCTCTTCCTCTTTGAGAGTTTGGGAGCGTTCAAAGGCTTTGTCTTCAATGTCAGAAATCTTTTCTTCTGCTTGCTCCACTTTGTTACTGAGGGATTCTACTGTATTTTTCAGATCTTTGAGGGCTGCAAGTTCTTGCTTCAGTGTGTCTAAGTCTTTGGTGGTTTTGCATTTAAATTCATTAATTTCTTGAGACAACTTTTGAATTTCTTTACCAATTTTTAATTCTGACTTTTGAATTGTTCCTCGAATTTCTAATTCCAAATTTTCCTCCATTCTATTAATCTTGTTTGCAATTCAAATTCTGAATTAAATTTATGACAACTTGGCCAGCTGTTTATGAATGGGATCTTTAGTTACATCTGCCATATCTTTCCTTGGGGTGTTGATCTATTCTGGTTATTCATGTTACCAGAGTTTTTCCACTGATTCCACCCCATGATTATTTTACTCTGTTGGCTTTTTCCCCTGGAGCTTTGTTGAGGACCTGTATAGTGCTATGGCCTGAGAAACTGGGGGCCTGTTTGGTGTGATGGGGCTAAGTGGTTCTGTCTTGTATTCAGCTTGTCTCTGTTTGACCCTAGTGAAACAGTTACTTTGGGTTGAAGTCTCAGCTGTGGAGAAATACCATCAATTAAGTCACCCCACCCCCCATAGGCAACAATTGGAAAAGAAAAATCAAACATTCCTACAATCACACACCCAGGGCACCACTTGAATAGTCCTTGGGCGATTGGGTCAGTTCAAAAGGTCCAAATCAATTGGCTCAGTCAGCACCTGTCTCAGGTCGGAGAGTTTAAAAGGTCTCTGGCAACTGGATCGCAGGGGTCTCGTGACAACTCAGATATGACTTGCTCCAGTGCTTCATGCAGTCAGGAGGACCCACCCAGCAAATAGATTAGTCTGGGAAGGTTGATGCCTCCTTCCCCACCTTGCACCTCTGTCATACCCAGTCACTGATAGCCCTGCGGGCTGTGACCCAGTTGCCTCTAGTGAACAGATGCTCCAGAGGTTTGCACCTACCCGTGAATCACAAGGCAATCTATATCTGCTCAGCCAAGTCACTGTGCTCTACCTCTATCCAGCAGGGAGAGGTGAGGCCTGACAACCTTAGGCGCTTGATGGAGGCTGGGGTGTTCACTCAGTTCCAGCACCACCCCTGATTGATGTTACTTACAGAACAGAACAGAACAACTTTGTGGGAATTTGTTTCTGTCCCTGCTAAATTCACCTACAGAAGAGAAGCTGTTTTGAGTTCCCAGAGCCTGCGCCACAGGCCCTGCCTTTGCTCCCGCAGGTTTGTATTTGGTTAGCTCTCAGTTCTAGCCTCCTGCCTTTCTTTGTCTATAGGCTGACGATCCTCTGAGGGCTGGGTACATCTTAGGCTCAGTGAACCATCCTCTGGGTCAGCCCTGCCCTGGGAATTTGCCAGCTCTGCATGTGCATTTTCTAGTCCCTGTGCTCCACCCAGGCCAGTACCGCCTCATGCAAACCCTTTACTCATGGGGCCTGCGTTTCCATCCCAGATCTGTTCTGCAGTGGTTGCCACCTGAGAAGATGCCCAGCCTCCTCTGGTTGCCCAGGGAGACAGGGGGTGTGGCTTCAGAATATCTGGGAGTGAGCCCTATTGTTGCCAAAAACAGCTGCTGCTCTGCACCTCGGGGCACCGCCGCTCCAGTGTGGTTCCCTCTCAGTCGACCATCCTCTCCTCACTCCTATAGTGCAGAATCAGCACTGCCCAGCTGCATTCTAGGCCCTGTCCACACCCCTCGAGAAATCACCCAAAAATCTGGACTCCTGGGGGACAGGCCTCCAGACTTCAGTGTGAGAGTGGTGGGGAGTGCTGGGAGCTCTGAATTGCAGGTAGAGAATATATATAGTTTTATACAGTTTTATGCCTGGCAGGAGAACACTGTGGCACCCTAGTAAGGGAGGTAGGTCCAGTTTTTAGAGGGTCTCTCCCATGGAGTGTAGTGAGAGGATCTTTGAAACTCTGCTCATTTGTTTGTGGGGCACTCTGAGCCATTGTCATGGGGGAGGGGACTCCCATCCACTTGGTGATGGATTTTGTACCTTTTGTTTGTATCCTTGGGGTTGCAGCTTGCCTCAACGGGGTTGATGTGCATTCTTCAACCTTGTCTCTTGGTGCAGCTCTAATCCACCAGGTTACTTGCTAAATTTCTGTCCTTTCACTCTCCTTCTGGACAGGAGCCTCTGTGGAAAGCTGGCTTCAGTCAGCCATCTTGTCTCTGCCCCCTATAACTGTGAGTTCTCCTTGGGGAATCACAATTCCTACCTCTAGTCTATCTCTTTATGTTAATAAATATTATTATAAAATGTCCTCATTTGATTTTCCTAAACAGAGATGGCTTACATTTGTTTAGCTGTTGTGTTAGAAGAAGAGTCTTTCAAAGTGTTACCTCTTTCCCTGGAAGCTAGATGCCATACCTTATTTAGAAAAATAAAGGGGATTGTCTAGTGAATATGTATTTATATGCATTTTTGAGACTATGGTTGTATAAAAGATGCATTTTCTAATAACAGTCATTGATAATCCAGATAGCTAACAAAATATGCATCTCACTTTTTCCTAATGGTGTTTATATTTTGAAAAATATGCTCACTTTTCCAAGTGTAAAGACTACTTCAATCTTCTTGAAACATCCTAATTTGGAGAATCCCAGGGAGAGGTGTGCAGAATACAAGTCTGAATGATGTGTATCTACTTGCCAACTTTAAAAATAAACACCCAGCACAGGTTTTAGTTTGCAGTGTGTGTACTGATTTAACCTGATGATATTAACAAAGAACAGCTGCTGCTTTGAACTCGATTAAATATTCTGAGATAAAATATTCTGGCAAGATATTTGAAAAAGAAAAACAAGAAAGTTTGTGAAGACACATGACAATTTTGAAAATATGATCTAATCAAAGAAATGGCAAGTGCTGTTTTAATCCATCTGATTCTAAAAAATATTTGTACTATCAACTAGGAAAATGTGATTTGAATGGATTCATACCCTGTTCAAAATGCAAGCACATACATGGTTAAGTTGCCAAGACCCATTTGAATTAAAAATAAATAAATAAATTATAGTAATTCCTAAGTAGCCAAGTGCTAGGCCTAGCTTTCTCACTTGGTCATCACAGCACAATCATTTCTACAATTACTTGCTAAGCCTACTGAGAATTTAACGCATTTGGAAATCTCTAAAGAGAAATTTCATAGTTCATGCTATCCACACCCAGATGGCCAGATCGTTAAAGCTTGGCAAAGACTGAGAGAAGTCAGTATTCCTTCTCCACATAATTGTTGTATAATAGCTAGTGAATACCCCTCTGTGTACAAATAATAAAAAATTTAACAAATTCTGAATAGTTGTATTTATTCACAAATATTAGTGTTATGCTAAGTGAATTGAAAGAATAATATCTAAGGGGAAGGACAAGTATTATTTTTTTCTTGTAGAACTATTTCAGAAGATATGCGTTGACCAAAGGAAGTTTGATTCAATATCCACACTTCTTGCTATGGAGTTAATTGTAATGAAGGCTGGGTATCATAAGGAGGGAACACACTTTGCATAAGCAGGATTGGCCTAGGATGTCAGATCTGCTGGTTGCCTTCACATCTGTGCACAGGTTGTCTGCATGTCATTTGGTTTGCTTTTTGACCACTGTGGCAAATCACAATTCCCTTCCATATATTCTTTGCTTTATGACCATTCAGTTTCTCCCATTAAATGGCTACAATTTATCTCCCCACTCCTTGAATTTGGGATTGGTTGCAAGGCTAGTTTTGGCTAAGAGAATTAGACTCACACCCAGGGTGCCAGTTCTAAACTGAAGGCCTGGAGACTTTGTGTGTATCCACTTACTTTCTCCTGCTTCTGTTATCCATGAGAAACATTTTCAGGCTACTTGGCTAATAACAGGAGACAGTTTGGAGACATTTGAAGGGGAACCATTGCCCAAGTTCAGTTCAGATAAGGTAGTCCCAGTAGATCTGCATTGTATGAGCTAAATAAGTGCTTATTGTCATATTCCACTGATGCTTTGTAGATGTTTGTTATGCAGCATTATTATGCAAATAGCTGATTGACAGGCCTTCTGCATGAAAATCTACATGTGATTTTCAGGAAAATTTTTGGTCTTGTCAGATTTTAAAAGCTGATCTTTGTCTTGTGAATGACATAAGAATTTAAATTTGAGCTCTGGCTTTATTTGTGCTCTCTAGATCCATGTACATATTGTTTCTGGGACTCACAGGAACATCTAAAAGAGGTCAAGTGTGGTGGAGTATCATTTCATCTCGACACAACACATACAAGGAAGTTTAGCTGCTCTGCCCTGGACTTTCATTATAATTAGTCAAATGTCAAAACTCAATAATTCCACTAGTCCTTTTTCCCCCTAATGATGCTTATTGGAACTCAGCTGGAGTTATAGAGGCATTCAAAAGTATCATTTCCTCAAATAATTTTGACATGTATAGGAGTTATCATTGGATACCTGGAAAATGTTAAAATGCTTAGCTCTGTTCCTTCAGGAGAAATTAATTTTCCTTGGTGTTCTTTCTGGAAAAATTTAGGGGCTACTTGAGTAAAAATATAAGCAAATCACAATCACTGAAATGTACAGAGATTGGACACTGTGATAAGTTAATGACTTCTCACAAAAGAAACTTACATGTGCATATGCCACATCTTGTCCAGCAGCACATGCAATGCTTCAGTAAAAGTGCCTGGAAAGAGAGGTCTTTCTCTATATCTGAGATCTCTGTAGCAAGGCTGATTCTGAAATTTTCTAGAACATGCTTTATCTCTGCTCTCTCACCATGCAGAGGTGGGTGAGTGAAGTGGTAGGGTTGCATTTGTCCTCTGGCAGATGTGTTCACCAGGGCACCTCTTGAATACTTGTGTAACATCTATGTCTCAGCTAATTTAGCTTGTTATACTGAAGCCCAGACCAAGATTTTATTAGTAAGAGAATGTATAGTTATGACGTGAATATAATTTTATTATTACAGATACCTGAAAATTCTATTTTTCTCTGAAATTCAGGATGAAATAAGACACCATCACTCTCACTGCCACATGACTGCTTTAAGACTGACAAGATGAAAAAAACTAACATTTCCTATCTCTATTTGAAGTTCTGCCTTCAACACAGGTTCTCTAAATTTTTTTTTTTTTAATGACACAGGCTTCTGGGTATTCTCTGGGGGAAGAAGCTGTTCTAGAGATGACTAAAGGAAAACCAAGCCAGTGTCCTGAATTCATTTCCTATGGAGACCAATAAAATTGTGCCCCTAATTCTAGGACAAGGAACTAGCTCAGTCACATTTCTGGAGGGTTTAGTTTAGTACTTTGTAATTCTTAAACTATAAAACCCTTTAAATTTACCCCATAAGGTCCTTGACAAGGCCCACTCTAGGAGATATACTGAATTAAAATCTTTAAGCAGAGGCCCTAGAAAATTATGGGCCCTTTGAAATGTGTTCTGAATGGCCACACCATCAGTCAATGAATATTCATAAGCATTTGTTATGTACCAGGAATATTCTAGGATTCAGTGATCTGACAGTAAACAACAAAGACAAAGGCCTTCTCAAGCAATCTAGGTTCTTGCGAACTTCCTTGACTCACCAGCAGTAGGAGAATTCAACTTAAGGGGTTCTCTGGAGTTCCAGAGTTTGACAAAATGTATCACCTGTTTCAACCTGCAGATGGCCAAACAAGGCCCACTCTTCTAGCTGTGCCCACAAAATTGGTAGCCCTGAGTCAAGCCTACAAACACAAACTCACCTAACTCTCTTGAGTTTATGAACTGAACTTCTTATTTTCTGAGAAGCTAAAGTTAAGGGCATGTCAATCTGCCTACTTAGAACTTTCTGGCATCATCTCAGCTAAATGTATTGAGAAAGAGTTGAGAAAGTTGTTCATTATGAAGAGTATTGTTAGCCTAGGAAGCCCATGTCAGCTGTGCTCTTGCTTATTTCTCCCTAAAATTACATGTAAGAGATGCTAAACCCTAACATGAGAAATTGGAAAAGAACCCTCACATGTTTTAATACTCTGATAACACATAAAAATTATATACTTGAAATTCCACTAAGATAGATTGTAAATTTCTCTGTAAGGTGGGAGAATCTAGTGACTGCTCTCTGATAGCTTAAATAAAGCTCTGTGTTAGATATAGGAAGACAAGTGCTCCCAAACCAGAGTACCTTTTAGATATGCCAAAGAAGACTAACTGTTTTCCTGGGTTTTCCCAGGTTCACTCATCTCCCTATGAGCCACATTTTAGTTCAGTCCATTGGGGATGCCTGTGAGGACCTATGAACCTTGGATGGATTCTTGGAGAATGTCTAAAATATCCCAGAGAACAAGGGTATGTCATGACATACTAAAATAATGCTAGAATTGCCAGCTTGAGCTGGTAAGATCTGTCGGAACAAAGCTGAAACATTCTGTCCATCTTCTTGAACATTTGTAATAGCATCAACTGAACTTGTTGAGATCCTGGAAGCTGGAAGATATTTCAGGAGCCCATCCTGGCAAGCTCAGCTCAGGCCAGAACAGAGTCCAAAATGCTGACACAGAGGTTATTACTCAATTCTCATACCTCTGTGATTCCAAGTGTGCCCAAGTGTTCTTCTGAGACTTAAAGACTCTGTCAGTGAAGAGTCTTTGATTTGTCAATGCTGACTTAAGATAGTCAAATATGGTCAAATATGCTTCCTGTGAGTCTCTACTGTCCTCATGTATCTACCACTAGACCTTGAGAGCTCAGAAAATGCTATAGCAGATAAACTTAATGGTTCAGCCATACTCTGGTATGAAAAGCCACAGTGAGGATAGGATTGTAGAAGCTCTTATCAGCTCTGCAATAAAACCATGACTGGGAACCCAGCTGGGAAGCCCCAGGGAAAGGAGCTGTCCCCAGTTTTGGTGCTGAATGCCCACAGCTTGTTTGTGTCCTGCAGAGAAGAGGAGGAAGTTGCATAAATAGGCTGGTGGTCTTGCCTAGTGCCATCTAGGGACACTTGAGGAAAGCAGAGAAGAGAAAAGAAACAGAGAAGAGGAGAGGCAAAGAGAGGAGAAAAGAGGATAGGAAAAAAGAGGATAGGAGAGGAGAGGAGAGATGAGGAGTAGAGGGGAGGAGAGGGAAAGCAAAGGAAGAGGAGGAGAGGGGAGAAGAAGGGAGAGAAGAAGACAGCAGAATAGCATAATATGAATATAAACTAGATAAATGCTCAGTTTGACAGGCTGCTGTTTTTTTAGGCCCTTTGTAGGCAATTAAGGAAAAAAAATCTCAGTATCTACTTGACAATATGATAGATACAGCCTGATCCTCAGATTGTTTTCTCATGTATCCAATAACACACTGAAGGAAATAAACTGAGGTCAGACCATGTAAAAGTGAATTTAATTACAAATCCACAGCATCAAACTACTGTCAAGTTTAAGGAGGAGGAAGTAGAGGGTGTACAAAATGGTGCAGCCATCCAGAGGTCTAATAAAAGAAGCCTCAGACCAGCAAAATATTTTTTGTCCCATCTGGATCTATGAGTCAAGCTTATGTTAAGTAAAATCAGCATGGGGTATCTAGCCTAATATCTTAAGTCTGTAACCATCACCAAGTATTCATCAATGGGAAAAAGTATACAACCCCCCCCAATAATGGAGAAGGTTTTGATAAATCCTGCCATTCTACATATGGTGCCCTGGAATAGATCATGCCAATCCTTGCTCTGATTTTTCTTTCTTTAAAGTCTGAGGCTTCCTTATGTGTACCAAGTCAGTTTCCTCACCAATCAGACTTAGGTTTACAGTGATAAATAAAGGGGATACATGATCTCTCATGTCCTGTAGTTGCAGGACTATCTGCATCTCTATATCCTTCTCTGTAACATCACTCTACAAGCACTAGATACCAGACAGAGGCTGGTTTCCTCATCCCCAAGATTCTTCAGTCTTTCTTGGCTCTTGGCCTAATGCTTGATGTCTATCTTGTATGAACACATCAAATGTAATAGCATATGCTGCCTAAGTCCTAATGTTAACTTCTGCCTAGCATCACTGTTGTTATGTCTTCCACTTTTTCATCTACTGAATTATTTCAATCACAGCCTTGACTCTCATTTCAACAGACCTTTTCCCAATAAAGAACTGTAAAAAGGAAAACTATGTAGAGGTTAGAAACAAGGAAAAGAGATTCCAGAGCCACATTGGCTGGATTTGGATTTTATCTCTGGCTCCAACCAGCTGTATCCTTAAGCAAGTTACTCAAACTTTTGGTACTTCAATTTCTTTGTCTTTAAAACAGAAAATGGTTATAATAGAGTTTTCCTCACAGGACTGTCTTAGGTATTAACTGAGATCTATTCCCTCCTCCATATGCTGGGCCACTGAAAGCATAACTCATGCCTTATATGCCAGTTGCCTTATGTATTAGTCTCTTTTGTGCTGCTATAAAAAAAATACACGGAGTTAGTAATCTATAATGAACAGAAAACATTGTTTTTTCATGGTTCTGGAGGCTTCAAAAGCCAAGATAGAGGGGCTGGCAGCAGGTGAGAGACTTCTTGTTACATCATTCTATGCAGACAGAAGAAAGACAAGTGAGGCCAAGAAAGGGCTATACTTGGCCTTTATAATGATTTTAGTACCTTCTGTGAGGGTGGAGCTCTTGGCCTAATCAACTCCTAAAAGTCTCACCTCTAAATACTGTTAACAGTGGCAATTAAAATCACTTCATACTGGTTAAAGGAAAAATACAATAAGAAGATATGTCAAAGGGCAGTGCCTGTGGCTCAAAGGAGTAGGGCGCTGACTCCATATGCTGGAGGTGGCAGGTTCAAACCCAGCCCCAGCCAAAAACTGCAAAAAAAAAAAAAAAAAAAGAAAGAAAATATGTCAATTTTAAATACTTATGCACCTATCTTAAATGCTCTTAAATGCCTCCTGATTTATGAAACAGATCTTGAGGGGGTCTGAGCAATATGATATTGCATAAGACCTTAATAGTTGGGAACTTTAACACATATTTGATGGAACTGGAAAGATCTTCTAAACAGAAACTAAACAAAGATGCAAAGGACTTAAACATGACCCTAGAACAAATGAAATTAATAGACATACTTAGAACATACCATCCCACAGCACGAAAATCAAGATTTTTATTGTCAGCCCATGGCATATACTCCAAAGTAGATCACATTCTAGGGTACAAATAAAACCTCAGCAAAATTAAAGGAATAGAAATTATGTCTTGTCTCTTCTCGGACCACAAGGCAATAAAGGTGAAACTCAACTCCAACAAAGATGTTTAACCTCACACAAAGGCGTGGAAATGAAACAACCTTATGCTGAATGATAGTTGGGTTCAGGAAGAGATAAAGGAGGAAGTTGTTAAATTCCTGAAACATAACAACAATGAGTACACAAGTTACCAACACCTGTGAGATACAGCAAAAGAGGAAAATTTATTGCACTAGATGCATACATTCAAAAAAAGAAAGAGAGCACATCAACAAACTCACAAACCATCTTATGGAATTGAAAAGAGAGCCATCTAATCCTAAATGCAGGAGAAGAAAAGAAATAACCAAAATTAAATCAGAGATTAATGAAATTGAAAAAAATATTCATTCAGAAAATTAATGAAACAAAAGGTTGGTTTTCTTTTTCTTTTCTTTTCTTTTTTTTTTTTAATTGTTGGGGAATCATTGAGGGTACAAGAAAGCAGGTTACACTGATTGCTTTTGTTAGGTAAACTCCCACTTACAATCATGTCTTACCCACAAAAGGTGTGGCACACACCAAGACCCAACCCCCAACCCCTTCCCTCTCTCTGCTCTTCCTTTGCCACCCCTCTCTCCTTCTTTTTCTCTCTGCTCTCCCCATCCCCCACCCCCACCATGTCCTTAATTGTCACTATGTCCTCATATCAAAATTGGGGTAAACACAACTCCCTTTGTGTTTACATCCCATAAATAGGGATGATGAGCATTTCGAGTACATAGGATTCATGCTTCTCCATTCTCATGATGCTTTACTAAGAATAATGTGTTCCACTTCCATCCAGGTTAATACAAAGGCTGTAAAATCTCCATTTTTTAAATTGCTGAATAGTATTCCATGGTGTACATATACCACAGCTTGTTAATCCATTGCTGGGTTGGTGGGCATTTAGGCTGTTTCCACATTTTGGCAATTGTGAATTGAACTACAATAAACAGTCTAGTGCAAGTGCTCTTATGATAAAAGGATTTTTTTCTTCTGGGTAGATGCCCAGTAAAGGGATTGCAGGATCAAATGGGAGGTCTATCTTGAGTTCTTTGATGGTTATCCATACTTCCTTCCAAAAAGGTTGTACTAGTTTGCAGTCCCACTGGCAGTGTAAAAGTGTTCCCTTCTCTCCACATCCACGCCAGCATCTGCAGTTTTGAGATTTTTTTTTGATGTGGGCCATTCTCACTGGTGTTAGATGGTATCTAAGGATGGTTTTGATTGGCATTTCTCTAAAAAATAGAGATGATGAGCATTTTTTTCATATGTTTGTTAGCTATTCACCTGTCTTCTTTAGAGAAGGTTCTATTCATGTCTCTTGCCCATTGATATATGGGATTGTTGGCTTTTTTCATGTGGAGTAATTTGAGTTCTCTATAGATTCTAGTTATCAAGCTTTTGGCTGATTCAAAATATGCAAATATCCTTTCCCTTTGTGTAGGTTGTCTATGAGCTTTGGTTCCTTGGCTCCTTGGCTGTACAGAAGCTTTTCAGTTTAATGAAGTCCCATTTGTTTGTTTTTGTTGTTGCAATTGCCATGTCAGTCTTCTTCATGAAATTTTTCCCCAGGCCAATATCTTCCAGTGTTTTTCTATGCTTTCTTTGAGAATTTTTATTGTTTTATGCCTTAAATTTAAGTCCTTTATCCATCTTGAATCAATTTTTGTGAGTAGAGAAATGTGTGGGTCAAGTTTTAGTCTTTTACATGTGGATCTCCAGTTCTCCCACAACCATTTATTGAATAGGGAGTCTTTACCCCAGGGTATGTTCTTGTTTGGTTTATCGAAGATTAGGTGGTTGTAAGATGTTACTTTCATTTCCTGATTTTCTATTCCGTTTCAAATGTCTATGTCTCTATTTTTGTGCCAGTACCATGCTGTCTTGACCACTATGGCTTTGTAGTGCAGCCTAAAAACTGGTATGGTGATGCCCCCAGCTTTCTTTTTATTACTAAGAACTACCTTAGTTATACAGGGTTTTTTTCTGGTTCCATGCAAAACACAGAATCATTTTTTTTTCAAACATTGGAAGTACAATATTGGTATTTTAGTAGGAATGGCATTGAATAGGTAGATTGCTTTGGGAAGTATAGACATTTTAACAATGTTGATACTTCTCAGCTGTGAGCATGGTATGTTCTTCCATTTGTTAATATCTCTGCTATTTTTTTTTCTTAGGATTTCATAATTTTCTTTATAGAGGTTCTTTACCTCCTTTGTTAGGTATATTCCTAGGTATTTCATTTTCTTTGAAGCTATGGTGAAGGGAGTTGTGTCCTTAATTAGCTTCTCATCTTGACTGTTATTGGCATATACAAAGGCAACTGACTTGTAGACATTGATTTTATATCCTGAGACATTACTATATTTTTTGATGACTTCCAGGAGTCTTTTTGTTGAGTCTTTGGGGTTCCCTAAATATAAAATCATTTTGTCAGCAAAGAGGGAGAGTTTGGCCTCCTATGCTCCCATTTGGATTCCCTTTATTTTGTTATCTTGCCTAAATGTATTGGCTAGAACTTCCAGGACTATGTTGAATAGTAATGGTGACAGAGGACAACCTTGTCTAGTTCCAGTTCTAAGAGGAAAAGCATTCAGTTTTACTCCATTTAGTAAATATTAGCTGTGAGTTTGTCATAGATAACCTCAATCAGTTTCAGAAATGCATCACCTATGCCTATACTCTTCAGTGTTCTAATTAGAAAAGGATGCTGGATCTTATTGAATGCTTTTTCTGCATTTATTGAGAGGATCATATGGTCTTTATTTTTGCTTCTGTTAATATGAATAATGTTTATGGACTTGCATACGTTAAACCAACCTTGCATACCTGGGATGAAACCTACTTGATCATGATGTATGACTTTTTTGATGATAAGCTGTAATCTATTGGTTAGGATTTTGTTGAGAATTTTTGCATCTATATTTATTAGTGAAATTGGTCTGAAATTCTCCTTTTTGGTTGTGTCTTTTTCTGGTTTTGGTATCAGGGTGCTGTTTGCTTCATAGAATGTGTTGGGAAAGATTTCTTCTTCCTCAGTTTTTTGGAATAATTTTTTAGTATGGGAATAAGCTCTTCTTTGAATGTTTGATAGAATTCTTGTGTGAAGCCATCTGGACCAGGGCATTTTTTTTTTAATTGTTGTTGTTGGAAGCTTTTTTATTGTTTCTTTTTATCTCAGTGCTTGAAATCCATCTGTTCAGGAGCTCTATTTCTTCCTGGCTAAGTCTAGTGAGAGGGTGTAATTCCACATATTGATCCATTTCCTTCATGTTATCAAATGTCTGGGCATAGAGTTACTGGTAGTATTCAGAGATGATCTCTTGCATCTCTGTGGAATCAGTTGTTGTTTCCCCTTTATCATTTCTGATTGAGGTGACTAGAGATTTTACTTTTCTATTTCTAGTTAGTCTGGCCAATGGTTTATCTATTTTATTTATTCTCTCAAACAAAAATAACTCCTTGTTTCATTAATTTTCTGAATGATTCTTTTGTCTTCAATTTCTTTGATCTCTGACTTAATTTTGGATATATCTTTTCTTCTACTGGGTTTAGGCTTAGATTGTTCTTCTTTTTCCAATTCTATAAGATGGCTTGTGAGTTTATTGATGCACTCTCTTTCTGTTTTTCAAATATAGTCATCTAAAGTCATAAATTTTCCTCTCAAAATTGCTTTTGCAGTATCCAACATGTTTTGGTAGCTGGTGTCTTCATTGTTGTTATGCTAAAGGGAGTTAATAATATCCTCTTTTATTTCTTTCTGCACTCAACTAGCATTCAACAGAAGGTTGTCTAATTTCCATGCCTTTGTGTGGGGTTGAACGGTTCTGTTGGAGTAGAGTTACACATTTATTGCCTTGCGGTCTGAGAAAATACAAGGTAAAATTTCAATTCTTTTGATTTTTTTGAGGTTTGTTTTGTGGCCTAGGATATGGTCAATTTTGGAGAATGTTCCATGGGGCGATGAGAAGAATGTACATTTTTTATCTTTGGGATGAAGTGTTCTATATGCATCTATCAAACACAGTTGTTCTAGGTTCTCATTTAAGTTCCTTATATCTTTGTTTAATTTCTGTTTAGAGGATCTGTCCAGCTCTGTAGGAGGAGTGTTAAACTCCCATGTTATTATGGTATTATAGGGTATCATATTGCTCAGACTGAGTAAGGTCTGTTTCAAGAATCTGGGAGCATTTAAATTGGGTGCATAAATATTTAGAATTGAAATGTCTTCTTGTTGTATTTTTCCCTGACCAATATAAAGTGACCATCTTTGTCTTTTTTGACTTTAGTTGCTTTAAATCCACTTGTATCTGAAAATAAGATTGCAACTCCTCTTTTCTTCTGAATTCCGTTTGCCTGAAAATTGTCTTCCAACCTTTAACTCAGAGTTTTAATTTGTCTTTTGAAGCCAGGTGTGTTTCCTGCAGATAGCAAATGGATGGCTTGTGTTTTTTAATCCAGTCAGCCAATCTATGCCTCTTCAGTGGGGAATTTAAGCCATTAACATTTATTGAGATAATCAATAAGTGTGGTAGTATTCTATTCATCCTATTTTGTGAGAGTCCATTGCTTAGTTTTATCTTTTGCTTCAGTGTGGAAGTTAGGTTCTGTCCTTTAATTTCTGAGTTCTTCCTTTGCTGTTGATTAATTGTGATGGTCAGTGTGTAGAACAGGTTGAAGTATTTTCTGTGGAACTGGTCTTGTGGCAAATTTCCTCAATGTTTGTATATTAGTAAATGATTTGATTTCTCCATCAATTTTAAAGCTTAGCTTAGCAGTATATAGAATTCTGGGCTGGAAATTATTCTGTTTAAGTAGATTAAAGATGAATGACCATTGTCTTCTTGCTTGGAAAGTTTTAACCTACAGGGATTTGCCCCTGTAGGTCAACTGGTGCTTACTCCTGGCAGCTTGAAGAATCTTTTCTTTTGTCTTGATTTTAGACAGGTTTATCACAATGTGTATTGGAGAAGCTGGGTTAGAGTTGAGGCAACCTGGGGTCTGATATCCCTCTGAAAGAAATGTGTCAGAATCTTTGGTGATATTTGGGAAATTTTCATTTATAATATTCTCTAGTATGGTTTTCATTCCCCTGGGGCATTCTTCTTCCCCTTCTGGGATACCTATAACTCATATGTTTGAACTTTTCATAAAATCCCAAAGTTCTATCAGTGAATGTTCTGCTTTCTCTCTCTTCTTTTCTGCCTCTTTAACTATCTGAGCTATCTCAAGAGCTTTATCCTCTATCTCTGAGATTCTGTCTTCTGCATAGTCTAAGCTGTTGTTGATACTTTTTATTGCATCTTTAAGTCTCCTAATTGACTGCTTCAGTTCCTTCAGCTCTGCTATATCCTTCTATATTCTTCATATCATTCATCTCTTATTTGATTCTGTTTTTGGATTTCCTTTTGGTTATTTTCCACTTTATCAGCAGTTTCCTTTATTGTTTCCATCATTTCCTTCATTATTTTCATCATCTGTATTCTAAATTCACTTTCTGTCATTTCTAACACTCCTTTGTAGGTGGAATCCTCTGCAGTAGCTACCTCATGGTCCCTTGAGGGGGCCTAGACAATGCTTAAAGTCCTCTTCATTCTTGCTCAAGTTCTCCTAAGGTAATTCAACTGAGTGCCAAGGCCAAACAAAACAAAACAAAACAGCTCATAGGTAAGGCCTTTCCAGTTTGCAATCTCACTGCTGCTGTACTTACAGCTGCCGGTGGGATTAGACTGAACAAACACATGCAATCACTTGCCAGTTTTGACTGCTTTTGTCCTCCTTATGGGGTTCAGAAGTCTCTTGCTGACTCTCTGTGTCTTCAAAGGGATGTTTATGGGCTGTTACCACCAGCCAGAGGTGCCTGGAGTCTTGTCTCCCCAGAATCACCAGGCCCATTTGCAAAGAAGCTGTTACTCAACTGCCATCTTGGAAAGTTGTTTTTTGAAAAAATAAATACAAGAGATAAACCTTTGGCCAGGCTAATTAGAAACAGAAAAGTAAACTCTCTAGTAACCTCAGTCAGAAAAGATAACAAGGAGATAACAACAGATGCCACAGAGGTTCAAGAGATTATCTCTGAATGGTACAAAAAACTCTATGCTCAGAAATTTGACAATGTGGAGGAAATGTATCAATACTTGGAAGCACACCCTCTCCCTAGACTTAACCAAGAAGAAATACATGTCACGAACAGTCTAATTTCAAGCACTGAGATCAAAGAAACAATTAAAAAGTCTCCCCCCATAATATGCCTGGGTCCATATGTCTTGAGACCAGAATTTTATCAAACCTTCAAAGAAGAGCTTCTACCCATACTGCAGAAATTATTCCAAAAAGTTGAGAAAGAAAGACTCTCAACTTTTCCACTTAGAACTGGAACCAGAAAAGGCTGTCCTCTAGCACCATTATGATTAACCATAGTGCTGGAAATTCTAGATAATACAATCAGGCAAGAGAAGGAAATAAATGGCATCCAAATGGGAGCCGAGGAAGTCAAACTCTCCCTCTTTGCTGATGATATGATCTTATACTTAGAGAACCCCAAAGACTCAACAACTGGACTCCCAGAAGTCATCAAAAAATGCAGTAATGTCCCAGATTATAAAATCAATGTCCACAATGTCTTTGTATATGCCAATAACAACCAAGATGAGAAGGTAATCAAGGACACAGTTCCCTTCATAGTAGCTTCAAAAAAAAAAAAAAAGAAAGAAATATCTAGATCTAGTAATATACTAACAAAAGAGATGAAGAACCTCTATAAAAAACTACAAAATCCTAATAAAAAAGTAGCAGAAGATATTAACAAATGAAAGAACATACCATGTTCATGGCTGGGAAGAGCTAACATTGTTTTAAAATAGCTAAAACTTCCCAAAGCCATCTACAGATTCAATGCAATCCCCATTAAAATACCAACATCATACTTCCATGATTTGGAAAAAATAATTCTTCATTTTGTATGGAACCAGAAAAAGCTCTGTATACCCAAGGCAATTCTTAGTAATAAAAACAAAGTCAGGGACTCTAGCCTACCAGACTTCAGGCTGTACTTCAAGGCCATTGTGATCAAAACAGCATGGTATTGACACAAAAATAGAGACAGAGACATCAGGAACCAAATAGAAAACCATGAAATGAAACTAACATCTTACAGCCACCGAATCTTTGATAAACCAAATAAGAACATGACTTGGCGAAAGAATCCCTATTCAGTAAATGGTGATGGGAGAACTGGATAACCACATGTAAAAGACTAAAAGTGAACCCGCACCTTTCTCCACTTACTAAAATTGATTCAAGATGGATAAAAGATCTAAATCTAAGGCATGAAAAAATAAAAGTCCTCAAAGAAAGTGCAGGGAAAACATTTGAAGTTATTGGCCTCAGGAAAGACTTTATGAAGAAGTCTTTAGTGGCAATTGCAGCAACAACAAAAATAAACAAAAGGGACTTAATTGAACTGAAAAGCTTCTGTACAGCTAAGAAGACAACAACCAAAGCAAATAGCCTACACAATGGGAAAGGATATTTGCATATTATGAATTGGACAAAAGCATAATAACTAGAATATACAGAAAACTCAAATTACTCAATATAAAAAAGTACTCAACAATCCTTTATATCATTGGGCAAGAGATATGAATAGAACCTTCTCCAAAGAAGACAGATGAATGGCTAACAAATATGAAAAAATGCTCATTGTTCCTAATTATCAGAGAAATAGAAATCAAAATCAATGTAAGATATCACCTATCCCTAGTGAGAATGGTCCACATCACAAAATCTCATATTATTTAGATGCTGCAGATGCTGGCATAGATGTGGGGAGAGGGGAACACTTTCATGCTGCTGGTGGGACTGCAAACTAATACAACCTTTTTGGAAGGAAGTATGGAGAATCCCCAAAGAACTCAAAGTAGATCTCCCATTCAATCATGTAATCCCATTACTGGTTATCTGCTCATAAGAAAAAAAAAAATCATTTTATCATAAGGACATCTACACTAGACTGTTTATCGCAGCTCAATTTATAATTGCCAAACTGTTGAAATAATCTACCCATGAATGGATTAACAAGCTGTGGTACATGTATACCATGGAATACTATTAAGTCACTAAAGAAAAATGGAGACTTTACATCTTCTGTATTAACCTGGATGAAACACATTCTTCTTAGTAAAGCATCACAA
The DNA here is from genome assembly GCA_963574355.1 of Loris lydekkerianus. Lineage (NCBI taxonomy): Eukaryota > Metazoa > Chordata > Mammalia > Primates > Lorisidae > Loris > Loris lydekkerianus. The sequence continues at coordinate 6,588 of CAUYPK010171827.1, read as the reverse complement.
GAATGGAGAAACAAGAATCCAATGTACTCAATTCTAATATGAAGGCAGTAGATGAGCTAATAAGGTGGGTGGTAGGGGAGGAGGGAGGGGGATGGGGGTTATGGTACATGGCATATGTCTTGGGAGTGGGTCACAATTATAAGAGGGTCTTTACCTAACAAATTCAATCACTATAACCTAACTATTTGTATCCTCAATGCATTCCAAACAATTAAAAAAAAAAATAAAAATAAAGAACTAACTGGGTAATAGCTTTCATGTGAAGGTTCTAAATTAGTTTCATAGTAGGGGTGAGTACATTGGGTTCTTTTTCTTCCATTCTTGAAAGACTTTACTAAGAAGAGGAGGGGGGAGGTGGGTAGAGGGAGGGGGATGGATGGGATTACACCTGTGATGCATCTTACAAGGGTATATGTAAAACTCGGCAGATGTGGAATGTAAATGCCTTAGCAAAATACCTGGGAAAATGCCAGGAAGGCTAGGTTAACCAGTGTGATGAAAATGTGTCAAACAGTCTATGAACAAAGTGTATGGAGCCCCATGATCATATTAATGTACACAGCTATGATTTATAATAATAAAAAAAATTTGAAATCTCTGGTTAAAAAAAAAAACAGACTGCAGAAAGTGCTGCGAGCGAACGAGGGGTACAGCGCCCCCTGTTGGCACTGCTGACCTCTGCCTAGGCAACCACCTTGGCTCACCCTCTAAACCGCCTTTCCTGTTGTTGTTCCTCCCTAGGTTTAGCTTTCTTCTTTCAGCTGCAAGGGAGAGAGCAGTCTTTGGCGCTGGCACCAGCGTGGCTGCCCGAGGCAGCCCTTGCCTTCGCCTTCGAGGATGTTTCTTTTCCCAGAAAAAAGCGAAGACCCTTCACCCTCCCCATTCATCATCACCACGGGCAATCTAATTACAGCCTTGTCTTAAAAGGGGAACTCATTTACAATTGAGACTTCTTCCTTATGAAAATGTAACATCTTGAACTATATTTTTATGACCCCCTTTTACAAAAATAAAAAAGGAAATTAATTAATTTCCTTGTACACAGGAAAGACTCATGAGGTCTTGCCGGTTGTGCGCAGAAAGGATGTGTTCGCTCATTCTCATTCTCTCTCTCTCTCTCTCTCTCTCTCTCTCTCTCTCTCTCTCTCTCTCTCTGCCTCCCGCTGTGTGACAGTGAAATGCTAAAATGATTTTGGCAGGAGAATATTCTCAAAGGCTGTTTTTATTTCAGCAGCAGAAGAGTATCTCAGAACGCAGGCTGCACCTCTGCCCTGTGGGGCTGTTTCTAATTGCACGAGGTGAGCTGCAGAAATCCTTCCTCGAGTCGGGCGGGGAGAAAGCAGTAAGAAACCTAAGGAAGATAATCGTGTCTGCCACACTCAGCGCTCACCACTTAAAGGAATTAACTTGTTGGAATAAAATATTTCTATGGGTGCAGAAAACTATGCATTAGAATAATGAGGCTGACCCCTTCCTTGTGCATTGCAATCACAGGGGTTTGTTTCTTCGCTCTCTAATCACAACATGCTATCTTCCTCCCTGCTCACACCTCTGTAGGCAAGACTGGCTGTGAATACTTTAGATTATCACCTTCTCATTTTCAGTGTGAAATAATTGCCCAAGGATGGAAACTGACAAACAAGAACATGGATTTCTAAAAGCAGCCCTCTCATCATTTAGGATAGCCAAAGTAAAATGGAGACAGATAGATTAAGTTTAGGGTCATCAATTTCCCCCAGCCTCGCCCTTCCTCCTTCAGAAAAAGACGTGTGCCTTTGCAGATCTGATGGATTTGAAATTTTAAAGATGGTTGGGATACTGATGTGTTCATTGACAAACCTATGCTATACAGCAACATGAGGGTATGAGTTTCTTGGGGCTATACTCATGAGTTTCACCTTAAATGCTACCCCTTACTAGCTGTGTGATGCTGGGAAAATTATTTAACCTCTCTGTGCCTCAGTATTTTCCTGAATAACGATGGGGCAATGATAATAGTGGTTTATGGGATGGTGAGGTTTGAGTCGGTGCATGCCAAGTGCTTAGAACAATGATCCACTTATAGCAAATGCTCACTAAATATCAGTTATTCTCGTTTGTACCCTTGGGAAGGAAAGAGGGGCTGCCTTCATTCTCTCTCTCAGGAATATTTATTGAGCATTTTGTTCCTGCTCTCAGGAAACTTTACTTTGTTGTACGTGCTAGACATGTAAACAACTCATTATAAGGTAGATTTAGGTAAATGCTGAGTAAGGAAAATAGTCACATGCTATTTGAGTCCTCAGAGGAGAAAGGCTTAACTGAAGTAGATGGTTGAGGATGGCAACATGATGGAGGTGGCATTTGAGCTGGAACTAGCTAGGATAAAAGGTCTCAGTATTCCAGAGTGTGGGAGAAGCAGGGGGCACAGTTGAGGGGAGGAGACAGTGCATGACAACTTCAGAGAAGTCAAGGATGCCTGCAACACTGATGGCTGTCGAAGGCCTCCACTGTCTTTCAACAACCTAGCGTCTTGATTTTTATTTCTGGGTAAAAGGACTGCAAACAGTATTGGAGTAATTAAGTGTTCTCCACATTTTATTTTTCTGAAGGGGTTTTGAGAAAATTTTTTAGTGATGAGCCAAGTCCTATAGTTACCAACTACAATTTAGTAGAAAGATTTCCCACCCCCTGCCAATTCTGTCCATACAGGTCATTTATTACACTGGGAGAAATCTTTGTAGTCACCACAAAAGTGCAGCTACCTCTGGGGTATGATACAGCCGCATTTAACTGCCACGTAACATGACAATCGAGTGTCCTATTAGAGCTAAAATTTAATTGTGAAGACGGGTACCATATTTAACTGCAATCCTGGGGGGAATTTAGGTTGACAGGCTGTAATTACCCAAACTGGAACCTGGCCAGGACACACCTACTGTTTGCCAAAAGAGCTATGGGGGTTTTAACCACCACAGGCCATGGGAAGCCTGCGGTTCTGCAGCGTGGGGAAGTGGCACTTACGGACCCACAGCGCCCTCTAACAAAGCTCTGGGCAAGTGCAGGCCGTCTGGGGAGCAGGCCTTTTCTGACCCTCCACACGTGCGACCCTCCCCAGAGCCCTTCTCTGCCCCCACCTGGCTCCAATCCATCATGAGTTATCAGAAACTTTCCATTTAAGGTTGTGTGGCTGTGAGTGCTGCAGTCAGATTCTTGTTGGGTCATATCTGTGTCTGTCTGTCCTGTATGTCTCTCTCCAGGTCCTGCTGTTTCTCTTTTATCATGACAGAAATGCTTGTCATGATAAAATAATTACCCACCAGAGCACAGCGGTTTTCATCACCAGCTGCCATTTCTACATAGAGATCAATTAGAGGCATCTTTTTACTGGGGAAGTGGTTGGACTAGTTCACTAAAAATCCCATTAGGATTTTTTCTGTGAAATGCGTTGTGCTTTGGTCTGCCAGTGCAGTTGTTATCAGAAAAAAATAAGAATTGGGTCAAGAAGGGGTGGAAATGCAGCTTGCCAATGTCACTGAAGGGTTAAAAGGGAGAAAGTTCTGGGCTGCAAGCACAGTGTGAATAAATGTGGTCTTAATTTAAGGTTATGGATTTTTAAAAAGCCTTGCTTTTTGTCTTCAGAAGTCTTTGCATTCATATCAGTTAAAAAATAATTTAGACAGAAAATAAATGTTGGAGCAAACTCAAATTATTATGTGCATTTTAAATAAACCTGTGTTTTCTGCCACAGACATAGCATATGAATAATAACATTAATAATGATCACGATAATTTGTCAACTGATGATCTTTTCCTTCAGACCTTCCAGGCTGTTGGTTCCTGGCTCTGCTATTTAACTGAGCCAACCTGTTCTTCAGGAGGGGAGCTGATAATAACAGCCCATACTCCCTCTGCAGGGTAAAAAGGTTAAAAAGCCCAAGGTTTTAGTCCCAGCTCTGTTCTAATTAACTGTGTGACCTTGGGCAGGTTGCTTAACATCTCTGGCCAGCTGTCAAAGAAAAATGGAAGGGTTTCTAAAGGGAATCAGCAGAGCTGTAATGTGCAAAATCAGAAGCAATACAGTGATGTCGCCTGAGGATGTCCCTCTTTTGGGGGGGTACAAGTTTTGAAAAAAGAAGCAGAGTCAAAAAGCAATTATTGGTCTGAGCACAGGAGGAAGTTAGATGAAGACTAATTTTTCAAAAGAGGTAAGATGGTTTTCCATTGAGTTTCTAAGGACACACACACATACATACACATGTAGGTATACTTTGGGCAGAGGGAAATCCACTTAAAATGCTCAGCTTTTTGCTACCCTGAAAAGAGATTTTCAGTGCTTTAGAAAGGTAACAACAATATCATCATAAGAATATTAGTATTTATTTAGTTCTAAGAGTATAATACTGCCTCAATGCTACCAGTTTAACAATAACATACAAAGGTGAGACATATAAAATTACCATTTCAAGAAATCAAAAGAGTTGACTATCAGCAATGTCATGGCTCACTAATATAAAATATATAGTATATATGTAAGGCATATGTGTGTGTGTATATATGTGTGTGTGTATATATATATATATATATATATATATATACACACACACCCCTTTTGATAGATAATGCAATCCAGAAACTATGATTCTTCTATATTCCTATTTCTCTAGCAAATCTCAGGGAAATATTGGTAAACCTTTCATATTCCTGCCCTGTTTATTTAGTGGAAGATGACATAGATTTATTAATGGAAGACACTTTGGAATTCCAGGTTATATTATTAAAACATGGGGACAAGCCCTGGTTTGATCCTTTAAGAAGATAACCAGGAGTTGATATGTGGCAAGGTCCCTGAAAGGCACTGGTGGGGGCTGTCCCACCAAAGAGAAAGGGTGCCTTGTACACTTGGTGAGGGCAGTCCCAAGGGAGATGGGCTCTGTGAGACCTCTGTGCACAGCTCTCTCAGATTTGAGATTGTAATATAAGTCCCTGGGGAGAGATGCTTTTTTTCATTAAGAATTTATCAGAGTTAATTGGCAATTATTTTTTATTAGCAATTTAAAAAAAATAAAATGACAAGTATTATACCCAATAATGATTTCAGGGGCAGCTAATGTGATAGAACACTCCAGGATATTTTCAAAAGAAAAGGTGAAGCTTCTAGGAGTAGGAAAGCTTCCATGAAGAAAGTGAGTAGATTTCAAAATGAGTAATAAAATAAGGATTCTGATTTTTTTTTAATCTCCTTGCTTTTGTTCCTGTAGTTATTTGCTGATGATTTTACCTCTGTACAATAGCCAGAATAACTAGACCAAGTGCTCCCCAAAACATATTTTTCAGTGCAGATAAGTCTAAACTTTCATTGTAGAAAACATCAATAAATTATGGAAAAGTAAAAAAGAAGAAAGTAAAAATCACCTGTAAATCTCATCAGTCAAAAGGTATCACTGCAGAGAACTTTCACCCAGGCATTTTCCTACACACACACTTTTAAAATACCTAAAAGTCAGATCATTCCACATCTCCTGTTTCCAACCTTTTTAAAAATTTCCATTTAGTGGTAACAACTAGATGAAAAATGTCCTGGGCATTTTCCCATAGCAATAGATATAAAGCACGGTATCTTTTAAAAATAACTACATACTATTTCATTCTCTGCTTAACCAATCAGTTTTTGATGCATTTAGATTGCTTTCACTTTTGCTACTGTAAACCTCATTGGGATGACCAATCTTGTCATATACATTTTTGTGTACTTGTTTGATTATTCCTTAGGATTCATTCCTAAAGGTGGAATCTGTGAGTTAAAAGATAAGTCTTTTGTTATGGATTGCCAAAAAAGCTGCACCCATCTACAGTCCCATTAATAGTATGTATATATACCCATTTCTTCTCTGCCTAGGTAAGATCGATATATTAAGTTGTTTCAAACATTTTGTCCGTTTTAATGTCATATGTTTATGTAGCTCCATATCTCAATAAATATTTATTCTACTGTGTCGTGGTATATACTGATGGATGGAGGATTTTGTACTCTATACATTGATGCTGCTTATTATTTTCTACTTTTAATTTTTTTTATTCTTTTCAGCCTATTACTATATGATGTCATTAAGTGATTTTCGGCCAATTTTTCTCCACGAATTCAAATTGAACCAAAGCACTGCCCAAACAGCCCGAAAAATTAACCAGGCATTTGACAATAATAGTGTTAATGAACCCACTGTTTGACGTTGGTTTGTGAAATTTCGTTCCAGAAATTTTAGCCTCAAAGATGAGCCCCGAAGTGGTTGATCTAGAGTAATCCAGGACAAGGATTTGACGACCCTGGTGGAGACTGACCTATCACAAACGGTGCGTGGGATGGCGGAAGAACTAGGTGTCAGCTGCCATGTGGTTTTTGATGGTTTAAAACATATTGGAAAGGTCAAAAAGCTCGAAAAGTGGGTGCCCCACAATTTAAATGATCGGCAGAAATTGTCACGTTTCGAGGTTTGTTCTTCATTGCTTTTGTGCAACCAAAATGATCATTTTTTGGATCAGATCATCACGTGTGATGAAAAGTGGATTCTCTACAACAATAGGAAATGTTCAGGACAGTGGTTGGACACC